>BRDA01074174.1:0-22357 GCA_036984385.1 Crenuchus spilurus | reverse complement strand
TTATATTATTTATATATATATATATATATATATATATATATATATATATAAATATAAAAACACTGTAAACTAAATATTAATTGTCTGAGGTATATCTAAAGTAATCACACTGATGTATTCTGACAGCAGCAGAGTAGCAGCAAAATGAAGCCATCTCGCCCCTCTGAGCCAGGGCTATGGAGTTATCTGTTTCCATGTAAGATTGGTGAACAAACCCTGAAAAGTAAAATATAAAAACACTGTAAAGGGTTTCTGTTTTCACATTCATTTGGCAGATGCATTTATCCAGAGTAACTTAAATCAAATTAGAGTGGAAGGCAAAATGTAGCATTAGGAGTCTTGCTCATATGGTGGATTGAACAGCCTGCTATATATGAAAGGCATAGTTAGTACTAATGTTTTATTACTAATGTCTAATGATATGTTCATTGGTTGTTGCATTTTAAGGGTTGAAGCAGTATGGCTCTTACCTCATCGGCGGATGAAAGCCACTGGAAGTTCTCGACTGGGCACAAGTGTTCCTGAGTGCACCGCATCCACTGGTTCATGATCTGTTGCCACGATCTCATAATTGCGAATTAACTGTAACAAACCACAGAAACATCAAGATGTAAACGTAAACAACAAAGACACTGTCAAGGTATATTTCCTTTAAATGTCTTCCTAAGTGATTTAGATAAATGCTGTAATCTTACCCAGCACAAAGCGAGCTGTATCTGTAACTCAGCCAGGCGCCGTCCAATGCACATCCTCTTACCAATACCAAATGGTACATAGGCAAATGGGTTGATGGAGTTTTTGTCCTGAAGCCAACGTTCTGGTCTGAACTGCTTCCCGTTGTCAAAGTACTCCTCATTAGAACCCAATGCTTGGCTGTTAATCATCAACACTGTCTGCAAAATGAAGGAAAAGAAAAAATGTGAACCTTGATCTTCCATAGGCTTTCATCCATTAAATTTAAAATATTTACAGAGCCATATTCTAAGCATAATTCATGATTGCAATGCCTTAAAGCCCAACAATGTTTTCTAGAAAAGGAGTGGGGAACGGAGGACCTGAGTCAGGCACTTTTTTGAGATTTCTCTGCTCTGACACAAGAACTAAACATGACAATTACTTGCGGGGGTGAATCAGAATCGACTGAAAAGGAGAGTATCAAACTATGCAGAAATCTGAACCAGAGTAACCCACCCCTGGTCTAGAAAGTTTTCAGAACATCTAATCAATGTTTTCATTATTAGCATAGTAAGTGCTTGTAACTGTACAAGTCAAACTATAGGGGGCAGTGTTTAAGAAACATTAATAGTAAGGCACTCACTCCTTTAGGTAAGGTGTAATCTCCCAGCACGGTGTCTTTGTCCAAAGTCCGACTTGTGAAGGGCACAGAGGGTGAGAGTCTGTATACATGAGAAAAGAAAAAAAATCACTAAGCTTCTTGCTGCTGTGCTGAGAATTTCTTCTTTAAAGTGAACATGAGAGCATAATCCGAGAGGTATGAGCCACATTATGGTATGGCGTGCATGAGTGCATATAAGTCAGGGCATGAAAATCCCACAAAAACACCATAAACATTCCCAGAACCATGCTGCAGTATTATCCTTTCTTAATGTCCAGCAATAGTTCTTCCTGTCCCATGATGTCTGTTAAAGCATTATCAAGATAAGCAAGATCACAGTGCTTTTTCTCTGGCTTCTGACTCTGTCCTTTTTTCTGACTTTTAAAGCTAAACTAATCTACTAAACTACCCACATGAGAAAGTACCTAAGTGTCAGGCTATAAAACAGTTGACTTGCTAATATATTTTGGTGAGTTTTGAAAGCATAACGACTTTAATTGAAAAGCAGTTGACTATAAAAATAGATAAGCTCAGCCAACCACATGCAAATTCGAAACTACTGTTTATGTTGGGGATTAGCTAATTTAGAGGGAAAGTTACTAGGTTAGGTACATAGATTGTGGTGTGTTTTTTCTATCAAAGCAGTATAATTATAATGTCAATGTATAATTATATGTCAATAGAATATTAATCTAAGGTGGGAAAGCAGAATAAACTTATGTGCTTTAGCCATTACATCAGAAGTAACCTGTGGATTTGTGATGTTACTGTAGTGAACTGCCTACGGTTTCATTCTTTTAATGTCCTTTGTTGTACTTAGTTTTTTTAAATGTAATATGTCTTTGGTATTTCATTTATTGTACTCATCATGTCTTTATTTTACCACTCTCTTTGGCTGAATGTTTTGGAGACAAAATTCCCTTTAACTAGCCACATTCCATGTTAGCAAGATAACTGGTACTAAATAAGTTTAAATAATGCTAAAACTGTATGTTTTTACTCAGAAGTTGTGCTGCTTTAAATGTGAAATGTGCCCATGTTGAAATAGCTCTTTCAGTACTTGCTTGCGGACACAACTCAAATGAGCTCAAATGAGATAACTTCACTGTGAACTGATTCACTCAAGGAACCTTGTTATCTTCTTTTTTATTGAGTCTCTTTCCTGATGACGACCATGATAATGACAGTGCTGAACATGTCCTACCTCATGGACTCCTTCAGGCAAGCTTTGAGATAGGGCATGCTCTTGATGTGTTCAGCACATGGGACCTCTCCAGCGGTCACCACTTCTTTGATCTCCTTCAGCAGCTTGTCTTGAACGTGGGGGTTCCGTGAGAGGTTGAAAATGGCCCACAGTGTGCTGTTTGCTGTCTGAATAGAGAAAGGAAGAGGATTTGCTTTATCATTCTGGACCAGTGGTCACCAAAGGTTCACGACTCAATGGTTGTCACATTTCATAAACAGCGAGACAGGCAGGGGACATTGTTCTTGGGTTGCTGTGTACTGTATGTGATGTACCTCATGCTACCGACTTAACTGCTTGAATGAGCTAATCTTTAAAGCAGTGAACTGGAGCTAGGTCACATAAGGTCTTTAGTTCATTGTTGTGGAGCTGCAAAACAAGCTAAGGGTGGTTGGCACTGGGTCATGGTTGGCTGGGGTTCTTGTTTTTGAATGTGCGGTCATACTCACTGTCTCCACACCCCCAATCTGGAGCTCTGTTGTTGCTGCGTAAAGCTCCTTCTTGGTGAGAGGACTGTTATGGTAGATGTCACAGAGGAAGTCATCAGACTGTCCACTTGAGTGTCTCTTCAGTTTCTTGTCGATGTAGAGTTTTGCTGAGAGAAAAGAAGAAAAAAAATTCACAAATTTGTCCATAGAATTTCACAGATCTGCACAAATATGTTTATGGCCATGGTATTGTTTTATTGTATCATTACACACTAGATATTAGTAGATGTGACATGACAAGCAGCTTAACACATACTGCTGCTGCTTATTGGTGGAAAAGTGTTACATGTATGACAGGTGCTTGCACGTAAGTCAGCCAGCCAGCATCGAGAGAACAACTATGGGTACACAGCCTTGTATCAACATTCCTCCACTCCCCCTCCCCTTCCACTCTGTTCCCGCTACTCCAAATATTTGGCTGCATTCTCTGTGCACTTAGGTCATTCAGTTTACTACAACTCACTCTCTCTCTCCCCCATCCCACTGAGAGAGGAGCACAGTGTACACTGAGGAGGAGGGTTGATGGGAGCAGGCAGCAAGTTCATCTCTCATCACCTGACTGGAAATGTGCTCAAAACAATTTGTGGGTCACACGTCATCTGGCAAAGAAGACTTTTCGTACCTGTACTAAAAATACAGTCCCACGCAGCTGTGTGGTCCTGCCACGTCTTCGTGTTGAGGCTCTTGTGCAGTTCCACTGGTGTCACCATCATTGTGCCAAATGTACTCATCATCTGCAGAACAGAACAAAAGAAACACACTATGTCTTATGACCTCCTAGACTATGGATGGTATGATCTTTACATTGCTCCAAAAACTGAATAAGCAATGAGTCTCAATATCAGCAATAATGAAAAAAATACTGGATCTAAAAACATATTTTATATTAATTACATGTAAAGGGATGGATTTTTTTATATTGTTTGAAAAGTAATTTACTCTAACTTGAATTGAAAAATTATCATTTGAAATTTTGGGTTTCTGATTTTCATGGGTTTTAAGCCATATTGATCAATACTAAAACTGTCACTTTACTGTAATGAAATAAAGTATGAGTTTACCTTTTTGGAATTAAATTACTTAACTTTTTCACAATATTTTTGGTGTGGCACTATAGCTGTAATTTATCATTGTAATGGAGTAATAATGTATAATAATGTTAAAATTAATTTAAATGCCTATTTGAGCCTATTGTATGGTGTGTTATCAACATAAAAAATATATATTTATATTACAACGCCAAGATTTTTTTTATTCTTCCTTTAAAATCACTTTTGTCCATTGTTTCTTTTTTTACTCCAGCATGCCGTTTTTATGAATGACCTTTCAGGGGCGGGGCTGCTGTTGCCTTATTTGGCATGTTGAGGGCGTTGATTATGTAAATATCTAATTAACATGAGGTCGCGCTCGCTTTCTGAACATTTATGATGTTTACTGAAGTCATTAACGGCAGTTTATTGAATATAACGAGTCTGATGTTCAACAGCGTCGCGTAAAAGTACGGTAACAAAATTTTAACTTTTATATGAGCTATAGTGTGTGAACATCGTGACAGACTGTCTCCAAACAGCTCTGGTGAGCCTCCTTATGCTGCAAACACTGAACCTGACAGAACTACCCAAACTTCCGGATATAAACAGCTGAACTGTGTGTACCGTTTTAATGGCGGTGATGAAGTCCATTGCCTCTTCATCGACGGTTTCTTGCAAAAGGCCAAATCGTTTGTCATAGAGAACAAAACAAATGGCTGTAAGAGAGGAAAACAGTGAATGTATACATGTGTATTTGGAGTCTACATGTGTTTTAACTCGCTGAATGTGAACAACAAAGTCAAACTTACTTTCAAATGACCACTTATTCAGCTCAAAATACAAGTCATTGATCTTCCCGTTGACGTGAACGGCTCCAATTCTGTCCACGAAATCTGCTAAAACCTTTTCAGAAAGAAAACAGTGTTAGAGACGCGTTTACATCTTAAAAACAGTCCGCACTGAACCATAGACTGATATACCAACCTCGTTAATTTTACCATCGAGCTTCACCACTTCACTTGGCTTCATGAGTTTCTGCTGAAACGCGCTCCTCACTCTCTGCCAGTCTTTTCCTTCCCTGCAAAACAGACAAAATCAGCCCAGAGCGGCAGGCAGACTCTGAGTCAGAGCGCACAGTGACAGTTTGGGATATTTACAGGATGAGCAGCCCGTAAGCCTCGTCCCGCAGGTCTCTGTACGCTTTCCACGGTTTGATCTCCAGTCTCTGAGGATAGTTACTCTCCTTCCGGTACAGAGCCTCCAGTAAACACGGCGCGCCGATGTGAACCGACTCGAAGGAGCCCAGCTTCATCCGGAAGATTTTACCAAACTTCTTATGGTAATCAATCTGTTCAAAAACACAAGGAGAACCGGAAGTGAGGACATATATATTTTTTATCAACCTGTTTTTTTAAATTAGTGAAATATTACATCAGTTCTCAACTAAGCTTAGACTCACTCCTCTTTAATAATTTCAAATAGTTTTATGGTGTTTAGCCTATTAAAACATTCCGTGAAGGCTTGTATATGATAGCTTGTGATGCTGTGAATTTAGCTAATAATAGCTAATATTTAGCTAATAATAATAATAATAATAATAAATAATAATAATAATCATTGTCGAAGCAAAGTTAAGTAGTAGTAAATGAAAAAAAAAAATCAAATCAAATCAAATCTTTTTTTGAACACAATCATTGCCAAACTTAAACTGTTATGTATTTAAGTGAGTTAGCATTAGTAACAGTGGACATTAACATCAGTTATGATCATGATGAAGTACCAGCGCCTCGTGCTGCCTCTTCAAGCCTCCTCTGCGCAGGAGATCAAATAGGCTGCCCAGCAGCGGCCAGTTGGTGGGTCCGGGGATGGAGTTGAGGCTGTGTGGGCAGCCTCCAGCAGGCGCAGCTACAGCATCCTTTGCCTCCAGCACGCAGGCAGATGATGTGGGTTTGCTGTGCTGCAGCCCCGCGAGCTCCTGCTGCTTCAACAGTCCGGCGATGCGGGGCACTGTGCGAATGTGAGCTCTCATGGCTCTTTTGAGTGTCCACTGGCTCTGCAAAGATTCTGGTTTTGGGTCAGCATCCCGCCACAGTATATATACCCGCGCTCGTGTTTATCACGGACGCACGCGGGGGCCAATCAGGAGCGATGCTCGAGGGATGTAGAGGTCGAGCCCACCGCGCGCGTGTGGACCCATTCCACAGTACTACAAGGATCGCATGACCCCGAGCGCACAGAGGAAGTGCCCTCTTTACCCCCACCAACCTTCATAACCCTCAACTCAACCACCCCTCCTCCCCTCACAAAGCTACACACCGAAGCGCTCCGATTAGCGCAAGTTAAACTCCTCACTGCGCAAACATACGGCCACGCTTCAGCGCTCTGGACAAATATTTGCCAAATACTCACAGCGCACCCTGCTCCTGATAATCACCTGTCTCTGTATGTGTGTGTGTGTGTGTGTGTGTGTGTGTAAAACTGGTGTTTTTAAATGTATCTTTACTGATGGCACCTCAGATCAGGCAGTATTACCTGTTTCAGTTTCTGTAAAATAAAAATAATGAGCTGTATAATTATGTACAATATAATATATTGTATAATATACTGTATATTAATGTACAATTATGGTAGATCTGATCTGCTTTAATTGGGACTTGTTGCAGTACTAAGTATAATCTGTACACTGCCGTATGTCACATCAAAATTAGAATTTTGTGTTAATTGTTGTTCATAATTTCATCCTAAATTTAAACTCATATTTTATATTTATTACACATAAAGTGACACTTCAAGCCTTTTTGTTTTTTATTGTAGATCAGTATGGCTTACAGTGCATGAAATCCAGAAATCCAAAATCGAGTTATTCAACTCTGTCCTTTGAGTAAATTACAATGTTTTAACATTAAAACAAAAAAGGCTTGAAATATGTCTGAACTTTTCATGTAATGAATATTGAATGAATATTTATTGAAAGTTTTTCAATGAACTTTTAACACAATATTCACATTTTTGGAGATACACATGTATGAACACCTAAGTCAAGAAGAAGTGTATGGAAACAACACATATAACTGAACTCATCCTAAAAAAACCTTGAACTCAGTGCAGTGTTTGGTTTGCAGATGACCTGGTCATTCAAATGCTTGAACACAAATACCCTTATTGTATCACTCAACCTAACCCCTCTAATGCACTGAGTTCAAGTACTTATATTTCATGACCTCCATGTGTTAAGAAAAGTTCATTTGTATTGATCCGCCTCACCTCTGGTGTGTTGTGTTCAGTAAAAGCCATGTGGCAGCTTTGGAGATTGCTATGAGAATTTTGCAGTCATCATTATTGGGAAAACCAGTTGGAATAAGTCTAAATGTGATATTAAGAGCATCTCTTACAACAATGAAACAGCACAAAGTGGTATATCCATATATTTCAAAAGACAACAAGTTTCATTAAATAATGGTAAACTAGATGTAATCTTTCTTAACCACAGGGAGAACAGCTTCTGCATGGGAACGAAGGTGAACGTAGCTCACAAAATTAATACTACAGGGTCTCAGTCACTGAAATGAAAACATTTGAGTTTTTAAACTTTCTTTGTGTCTCAGTTGTATTTTGAAAATCATCCCTTGTTCACTTAAGCCACTGTGTACATTCTGCTTTTTCTAAATTCTGAACACTTGAATGCATTTGTTTTTGCTTCAAGCATGACACTCATAAGAGAGTAGCTCCTTTTTTTCCTTTTTTCTAATTTCCTCTCATTATAGCTAATTCCTAATCTCTTCTATTGTTTTCAAGATAAAAACAGGGTGAATTAAGGGTTATTGGGGCAGGTTTTTTAATTACTGTAAACCTTCTTGCCAAAATAGAACACAATAAATGCCCAACACATGATACAATTCTTTAATACTGAAGATGTTATCTATCTAATTCACAAGAAATTAGTTATATCGTACTCCAAATAGATACCAATATTTGTTTGGTAAATTAGCTCTGAATATTTTATGATCTTATGATGAAAATTAGCTTAGGTTCATGTCCTTTTCCTCACCTCATTCACTGCAGCATCAACTTCCTGTTTGATGTTTGCCCTGTCCACCTATATGATATTAAACAAATAAAACCATGTCATTTTGATTATATGAAGAATATAAACCCTGTATATCAATACAGTCCCATTTAACCTTATGTCCCTAATCCCTAATTCACCCCACATAGATTATTATTTACACTACGCTTAAAGCCAGCTAAATGACCTCTCTATAAAATTCATGTCATTTTTTCTGTTGAAGATATGTAGAATAGGTTAAACTTGAAAACACATTTATTTGTTTTTAAAATTGACAGACTCATTCAAATTGACAGGAAGATTCTTAGTCTGGCCTGAGATTTGAAATCTAGCTAAATAATGTTGCTGGTGACCAACAATGAAGTTTCCTGTTATAACAGCCTTCAAAGAATGTATTGGATATTGATAACCTTTGAATCTCATGTTAATGATGTTGACTCATTAATGTTTGCTGGCGAATGCTCAGATACAGTTCTTTTTCTTTTTGTGTGGTGAACATACACAGCAACCTGTCTCTGACCTTTCAGTGACTTGACAACAAGTGGTGCATATCAATATCTGATCCATGAAGCATACAAATTAGGAGGTAGAAAAACTCAAATATGAGTGCTTGAATGATGTGTGGTACATTGAACACTTCTACCATATATGTTTGGGACTCACCGCTGATTTCACATTACTAATGCTTAACTGGAAACTTTGCTCTTGTGAGAAAACTCTATAAGTTAATATTAGAAAGAATCTAATCAGAGTTGAAGCAGGTGTGATAGATTAGGGAAATCAAAAAATTTGTGGATAAACTGTCTCTAATCCTACTATGTAATCAAGGTAGGTGGCATTTATCAGCTGTTAAGTCACTGAAGGCTGTCCTCTATTGTGGTATCCTTTAGCTGCTGCTGTGCACTCAATTGGCTAGCTTTGCACTTTATCAACAAGGCAGCAACCTATAAAAAGTGCCATTTTATGGGGCAGTACAGCAAGTCAACAGATGTGCGAGAACACAATGTGCTATTGCTATGCCTGGCAAGATGTTACCCTTGCTGTTTATGTTGCATATGCCAGGGAAATGAATTTGGACCCAAGCGATAGCAACCAAACCATCAATGTTTCAAACTCCAGTTGCTGTCCAGAAATGAGTTCATACTTTTTAATCTCCCACTACAGAGGCCAAGACCAAGGCACTAGTAATGAAGGACATGCACAACATCATAACTGAGAAGACTCTTAGTTCTGATTGAGACCTTATTTTGAGATTCCTCTCTTTAGTAAACATGGGTGTTATAATCTGAATGAATCTGATCTCATTACTATTGAGATCTGTATTAGAACTCAAGATGAGACACAAGCCATTACAGGAGTCTCATTCCTCAGGATCAAGTCTCCTTGTGATCTCATTGTATGTATACTTTGTAGTTCTACAATTACAGACTGTAGTCCATCTGTTTCTCTCTATACTTTATTAGCCTCTTGTCACCCTGTTATTCAATGATCAGAACCACCACAGAGTAGGTTTTATTTGGGTGGTGAATTATTATTAGCACTTCAGTGACACTGATGAGGTGGTGGTCTGTTAGTGTGTGTTGTCCAGGTACAAGTGAATTAGACATAGCAGAGCTGAAGTTTTTAAACACTATGTTAGCTCACTGTCGACTCCACCTTGTTGATCCACCTTGTAGATGTAAAGTCAGAGACAGTAGCCCATCTGTTGCTGAAGAGTTTGCATTGGTCATCCTCTAGTCCATCATCAGTGATCACACAATGCTGTCCAAATGACACTCATGGCTGTGTATTTTTGGTTGGTGGACTATTCTAACAAGTCTAAAATCTAAAATGTTTTAGTCTGATTCATACCAGTGGAACACACAATAACACACCACCACATCACTGTCACTGTAGTGCTAATAATAGTAATTCACAATCCAACTAATACCTGCTCTGTGGTTGCCCTGTGGAGGTCCTATAGTCTGTAATTGTAGAACTACACAGTGTACCTATATGGTAAAGGCTGTTGAGAAAATGGGCATTGAGTGTAGAAACAAGGAGGAGGTTTTAATGAAGTGAGTTACAGTGTGCTTACAGCATACAGTGTTATATATCTCTCTGCAGATTCATGTCAGATTAATTAAAATAAAAAAAACCCTATATATTCCACAATTGTGATGACACTAATTAGAAATTCAGCAGAGAATGATTTGCAATTATGACATATTTTTATTTTCTGTATATATAGAGATTTGTAAAATACTCGTTTTTAACTTAGATTTTGTCTAGGACTGTTCTTAAAAATTAGCAGACAAAACGAGTTTCATAGCATGGACTACTATAGGGGCTGCTACAGAGTACAATAAAAAATCACTTTGGCAAAGCCAAGCTATTGGCATAAACTCTCCAAGGACTTTGCAGGCTATGTTTGGTCATTTGATGGCATTAGCACTTGGAACTTAACACATGAAAGGCTCTTTCATGTGTAAAAATTTGGTTTAGCAGTTTTATAACCAAGATTTGGGGATTTTTTTATTGTGCAATGCTAAATCTTTCTTCAAAACAGAGAGAAGAAAAGAAAGTCAAAAACATGACAGTGGAGTGAGGCACTTGCACAATCAGTGAAAAACATGGTGCAATTCAATCTACTTCACCTACATTTCAACAGAGCACTCTGTTTACCTACATATACACAACATTCTCAACATTACAATACTGGAATATTGAAAAAACATATGAATGGTAATGTTATAATGAAAAGAAGGGTAATCCTTGTCTATAATATAAAAGTCACTGTTGTAATTAGTTCTCTCAAATCAAATGGTTGAGGTAGTGACAGGTTTAAAATACCCTCAACCTGGGGCAGAGTGAGAGTGATTGAGTGCATGAACTAGAGTGCTGAACCAGTTGACTAGAGCTTGCTGCCCCTGTTTGACACAATGTCATTGGGTTCAGTAACAAGCTGACACACATGTATGTGTGCACTGCTACACACATACACGCACAGCTCCTGAAGACATCAAACTAAGCTTGTTCATGGCTTGAGGTACTTGCAGATATTTGTCTGAGCTCACTGATTAACTGCCTTGTGTGAATATAATCATATACCCATCAGTTGTAGTCATGATAAAGAATGAATTTCATCATTTTCCTCAGAAAACCATGTCAAAAATGGGAAGATTATATTTAACAACTTATGTGTTGATGTAACTTGAAGGTTTTCTTTGTCAAATTTCTGCTGGCCTATTTGTAATCAAATGTTCAATGTAAGCAATAGCTGTCATTTATAAATGGTTTCAGACTGTCAACTGACAAAAAAATTTAAATAGCAATTTTTTAATAATTTGTGTTTTCTTATGTAAATGAACTACAATGTAAAGGAGACCTGTACATGTAATTATTTATACACAAAGTAATTTATGTTGCCAACCAAGAACTCAGTCCAGTTACAGAAAATAAGACATTTCTCCAGGCAAAGTCTTCCATTCTGTTGTTAAGTCATTTGCGTTCACACCTTTAAGAATCACATGTCAAAAAGCATCAAGTTATCAAAACGCATACCTACAACATGAAAAAGTTATTAAACTCTATTGTGTCCTCCAACCTACAAACATAAAAAGTCTAGTTTTACTCTTCCTTTACACTGTTTGGTTGTATTTATAAAGAACATGAAGAAGGGAATTCAGTTCAGAAAACCTCTGTGAACTCACTGACCCAGTGTCAGGCTGCTCCTTTACAAACAACCACAGAGGAGGTTGAGGGCCAGGGGCACCCCCCCCATATAAGAGACCTACAATCAGCAACTACCTTTTCTCTACTTTACTCATCCCACATTCCACCTGCTTACCACTTATGTAAATCACCTAAGTATTATCTGCCATAGCATGAATTACAGGCTTCTGTTTTTCCATTCAGTCTGTGAAAGTGATGAGCCATTCTGGGTTATTTTAACTGCTTTAAAGTAAGAAGATGTTGTGCAATGCACGCCATTTTGGTCCATTCATCGTGAAACTTTCACACATTGAACAGAGCAGTTAGAGGATTTGTTCACTCAAACATCATATTTTAAATAACATGTTTACAGTTGAACTTTTGCTTCTTTATTTTAGAGCTGGAGCTGAAAGACTAATTTTTCTAACAAACACTGCTACCTAATAATCACCTTAAATGGCCATGTTGTTTCAATCACAATATATAATCAAAACATCTGTGAACTCACTCAAAGCACACCCAGATCTTAATTTGTCTCATAGATGAGAAGATGCATTTAGGACACTTACTATGGTCTATTAAAACGTACAAACACTTGTGTAGCTGAATGCTACATTCATCAACTTAGACAACTGACTAAAAGTAAGAAGTGCTGATCTAAAATCACTTTTAGAGACAATGACTGGCATAAATACAGATAAATCTAATCCAAAATCAGTTTCCTACCAGACCTGTGTACTAAACCACAGTGACCAGTCTGATGCCTTATTTATGACCTGGATGCAGTTTGAGCAGGTTGAGAGAAGATTTGGTGATATATTCTAATGATAACTGTGCTATTTTAGGTGACTATTGAGTTTTAGTGTTTGTTTAGCAATGTTGCACTGGTAGTTCCAGTTCAAAACAAAATTTGGACACCAAACATGTCTTGGCTGATTGATTACATCTGAATTAAATGGAAAAAAATATGAAATATAGGTTTCCTTGTGACAGTAAAAATATATTAATTGCTTTAAAGTTGAGTTGATTGTGAACTTGTGAGTTTCCCAAGTAGTCCACATAAAGATCTGACTTAAGTTTGATTAGCAGAGAAGAGGGAAGGGGGATGAACTCATAAACCCTCATTTTTTCCACATAGTTTGTTAAGAGCTTTCAATGAGCCAAAAGTCAATAGATCAACGGGTGCAATCAATAACAGCCGGCCAAATCAGCTTCTCTTCTTCTTCTCATGACGTTGTGCTCTCACTCAGAGAGACATCTGAAGCTAGCATTTCAACATTAGGAAATGAGTTTGTCATCAGTACAGGAATTTAAAATCATTATGTTTGTCCTCACATTACCTAATCTACTTGAAAGAAAACGTACAAAAAAAATCATAAAAATTCTCAAGGTTGGTGACCTGTAGTTACTGTACTTTCATATTTGTACCTCAAACAGAGGCAGCAAATGAAACTTCAACTTTGTGATTTCACAGCTCTTCAGACCCCATGACCCCATGCTGAGCTACTACCTGTGGTAAATTTGCTGAAGCTCTTGACCCCAGATATGGCTCACAATGTAGAAACCCTATTTACAGCACAGTGCCTTTCGTAAACAAACAGACATGCCAGCATATCCAATCTTATCTTATCATGTTATTGTTAAGTAAAGAGTTGCCTTGAAATTGCTAAACTGTTCTTGTGGTCAACAGGCTAGCTGCCCTAAAACACTTAAATGTGGAGTAGCCATGGCCTGGTGGTTAGAGATGCTGACTTGAGACTGAAAGGTTCAGTCCTCTGATCTGTCAGAAAAATTACAATAGAGGGTGTGAACGAATACTGATTTTTTCCCATAAAAATATCAACAAGTGCCCTTGAGCAAAGCACCTAATTTAAAACTGCTCGCTGGGTGCTGCAGCTGTTTGATGCCCATTGCAATGGTTTTCTTTGTATGTACTGACACTTCTTGCTAATGTGCTCACTACCAAGGATGGGTTAAATGCAGAGAAGTTGAAGAACATAGATGAATTGAAATGTTGAAACATTTTGATTACAAGGTATTCTATAAGTGAAGAATAATATGAGTATATATATAAATATATATATATTTACAAAGTTATAGTCTTTTTCTAGTTTACATTATTTCTTAATAATTTAGGGGGAAATGTGCTCTTTAAAATATGTACTCTCTTTAGCTGGTTCACAGTGACACTTGGAGTTGTTTAGACTTTGCAGGCTCTGCTGAAGGTGGTAATCAGGACATGTTTTCTGTGTTATGGCTATGGGACAAGATATGCTTGAACCACTGGAGCTGAACAACAAGATGTTAAGTAGACCCATTGACGTAATAATATTGATAATTCTATCTAATGGTATTCTCAAGGAACACCATTGCCTCTTTTACGCAGAAGGCCTGTTTCTGTTTACGTGACCCCATGCATGAGAGTACGTTCCCTGATGACATACTAAATGTAGTCATTTCCTTTAATCATAAGTCTTTATCACTCAAAATCATTACAGAATAATTCTCTTACAATCTGACTTTAAAAACACATTATATTGCACAGTCTGACACTAAGTCACATTGTTGTACAATTTGACTAACAAACTTATAAGACCAATGATATCCCACAGAGTAAGCTCAACTTAAAAGAAGCTACATTTAGACTTTACACACAGATTTTAAACACCTGTTGGTTTGGTTGACCACATTCAATCTTCAAAATTCAGAATTTAATGACATTTTTCCAAAACCTCTCAGATCTAAAAGCTGTATACAAGTACACCATTCACAGATCGAACATTCCAGAGTTGGTGACAATATCTCAATATTTGTGGGGCTAGATAGCAGACAACCAAAATGGATATCGAGAAGAAGTAGTAGTAGAAGAAGTAGAGTCACTGCAGAGTGAATGCAAAGTTAAAGCAATATTCAGGCAGTTGCTATTGTATCCAAGGTGCTTGCTAAGTGCTTGCTAGGCTGTTGTTACATGCTTGCTAAGTGCCATTTCCAATCAGACTGAACATTATGGAGTTGAAAACGTGTCAATATCTTGAACACTGAGACTAGTTAGCAGACAATAAATTGTTTCCAATAAGGAGAATAAGAAAATATAAATTGAATAACAATAGTGTTGTTCTCTGTAAGCAGTAGACAATCAATAATTCTGCCAACGTAGATATCCAAGACAACTAAAGTCAATAAATACAATAATGGGCTCCATGTGTAATTACATAATGTGAAATGGATCTGAATTGGACTGTTGACCACTGATAAATGATGACTAGCTCAGATCCAGGTGTTGACAGCACTACCCAACCCACTGGGCTTCCCCAGGAGAGACTGTGCAACCTACACTTCCACAACCATACAATGTTGAGCGATCTTATTTCAGCACCTGACAGATGCAAAATATATTACCACTACATATCTTCCACCAGGATCATTAACCTTTTAGGAAAGCCATACCACACAGTCCAGCAAGCTTACACATGGTTGGGATGGTCTTCTGCTACCAGTTTTGTGACTCTGTGTTATTATGACATGCTTATAAACATATATCATGAAGAGTGACATGTGACTGACATCAACTGACAGCCTTAAAGTTCTTTAATTGTGTATTGTTGTTAGGTAAACTCAGTCTGCTTTCACATGTTATTTAGAATATTAGAAGACAAAACACGTCCATGTTTATTCACTGTCTTTTTCTCAGTTTACCTATATGTAAAATGATTTGGCAAGAGTAACCGGATTGATCCATCAAAAGGTATGTGAAATAAGACTGTTAATAGTGTACAGTATATATTTGTTCATGTAAGCCTGAGCACAGGATTACAGTGCCCCATGGAATGAGCCCATGATTTATGAGTGCATGTACTGAGCTTAGCACCAGTGTAATCACACCTCCCTACATACTAAACCTGTATGGCCCCACATGAGAGACAGTGGCTCCTCTTTCAGTCTTTCTCTCCCCCTTGCCCCTCTTTCTTTAGGATGGCTTTATTAAGAGATGGTGGCATCTAACATAGGGCTCAACCAAAGCATGCTGTGAACTGTAAAGGTTGTTTACCACTTTATAGTAGACAGGTGCATGCCTGTTTACAAACCAGTTGTCCCGTAGAGAACAACTGTTGCACAGTTACCCATTAGCACATAAAGCCAGGGATCTGTGTCAACAACTACCACTGCCGGCTTTGCTCCATGTTTATTTGGCTAGAACAACAAGGCTTAGGAACATTCCAGGGCAATGTATTGAAATGTGTTGGTGTGAAAACCATAACAAACCTTTCACCCCATAGTAGTAAAAAGTATATGTTATTGGAGTGTAGCGAAAAAAACTGTCCCTCAGGCTCCAGTGTCCCTGTGGGCTTTTATTGAGTGGAAGAATTTGCTGTTGCACAATGCATTCATAAATATGCACGTCGAATGCAAGGACAACGTGAGGTCTACGTTGGCAGAGAAATCACAGAACGGGACAAAACAAGTGTCTCTGCAAACAGGTCCAAACAGGTAAAGAGAGATCTCTGTGATCTTCAGAGTTGGCCTCAATGTACCAATCGACAAACAAATCCCTGGCAAAGCTCCTTTAGCTGGATAGCTTCCATCACCAATCATTTGTAAGGAGATGTGTTTGTAGTCTCTGTGGTCTCACTTGACTCTGTACTGCCGTTGCCCTACAAAATACCAACATTTCAGCCGATATGGTGCCATTGCCAAGGTTGTGTTAATATGGCCAGGGGATGAAGGGAGAGGTCAGTGTGGTTGAACATTAGGACATGACTGGCTGCTACAACCATGATTGCTGCTGGTCAATAGAGCACATAGCCTGAAAACTTTTTTTTTACCTGACAATTTTTCTATACTTGTCATATACCAAAAAGTAAAAAACTTTTTTTCTTTTTAAAGATTTGAAAGTCTGCCAGTCACCTGTAATGGTGCTATTTTAGTTTACTTCTCTTAATGGGTCACTTTGGCCTTTTTGATCACATAGAGATCCCTGAGTTCATCTTTCATCTTGGCAGGAGATGAGAGATTGTGTGTAAGTGTGTGTTTATGAGGAGGGAGGTCTGGTTATCTGTGTGCTAGCAGGCTATGAGAAGGGACCATTGGGAGGTTTTTGGGTTAGAGCCAAAGCAGGGTTCAAGAGGGCGGCTGTGTTATGAGCTCTGAACTCCAGCATCCCTCCCCTGTGCTACCAAACGGAATCATCACAGGCTGAAAACATGCACTGTATGACCTCCTCCAAAATGTCGAGAGGAGGAACCTTACCCCCAGTTCTCTCTCTCTCTCTCTCTCTCTCTCTCTCTCTCTCTTTCTGTCAGTCTCTCTGTCTCTCCAGCTCATCCATCAGTTAAGAGCTTTCAATGTCATTTCTTTCATATCAGTAAAACACATTTGCTGCCCTTATTATTTGTTCTCCAGGTTCATCAGTTAAGCTGTGGCTTGTATCTATAGAAATATTTTAAGTTGAATGCTTGGTTTTCATATTGTTAATAGCATTATCAAAATATGGCAAATCCTCATATGCTTTCATGCTGTTAAACCATGGAACCAAATGGAAAGTAGCGGGAGGTTGAAACATGTGTAGAGATGTTGTAGCCTGTTGTCTTGGAATTTGGTTGATTCCATGCAAATATAGTATAAATCCCACTTACATAAAAGTTGGGATATTATATAAAAACTACACAACTAAATTAATTTTCAAATTGTTTGGCTACTGAAGATTTTTGCCATTTTGTACGTGGAAATTTGATAAATTCTTGTTGTATACAAGACTTGAACTGCTCACCTGTCCATGAACGCTATTGTCAGAGTCTCTGCTCCTGATGGTGCCACACATTTTCAATAGGAGGCCAGTCAAGTCCACACACACACACACTCTATGTCTATGCTGTAACTTGTACAGAATGAGGTCTGGCAATGTCCTGATAAGTTCTTGAGAAAAGTTGTCTTCTTGTTGGCAGCATATGTCTTTCCAAAATACCAATATAAACCTCCTCATCAATGGTACTTTCACATATATGCAGATCACTCGAAGCTTGCACACTGATGCAGCTTTGCACTTTTCATTGGTAATCTTTGACATGTAGAATTATGTTTCCACAAAACAAGCTGAAGCATAGACTTTTCTGATCAGTTTGCATTTTTTGATGCAGTGACAGTTTGTGCTAAGTGACAATGATTTTTGTCTCCCAAGCCCATGTGTCTATGTCCATCACGGTAGCATGACAGTTTCTCAAACAATGCTGCCTAAGGATTTTATACGCATACAATCAGCAGCAGTTTCTTTCATTGGCACTTACATACCAAGATTTCTACACACAAACACTCACTGAACCTTTCCATGATATTATGAACTTTACATGTGAGAATCTTATTTTGCTTCTTTCCCAACTTTTTTTTTGTGTGCTGCAGTCATCCATTTCATTTTCTTTCGACATGACTAATATAAGGCTCCTTTGTTGCACAGTAAAGTTTTAAGTGGCATTTGTGAATGTAGCTCTGTGTTTTAGTGTTTGACAAAGGTTTGTCAAAGGGATATCAGCTATTGATGAATGACAGTTCTTTTTGCAGAGCCATCTGAGAGAATGGTCACAGGTGTTTAGCTTAGGCTTCTGCCCTTACCCTTTACACAGCAAAATACCTCCAGATTCCTTGAATTGCTTGATAATATTATGCACTGTAGAAAGAGAAATATTCTAATCTTTTCCAATCTTTCTTTGAGGAACATTGTTTTTAATATTTATTCATTTTCTCTCATATTTGTTGACAAACTGGAGATCCTCTGCCCTCTTTGCTTCTCAAAGAGCCTTTCATAGATACTGTTTTACCAACTCATGATTACAATCACCTGTTGACATCTGTTTTAAATCATTATTTCATTTTGTAAAGCTCATTACTAGCTCTGAATTGACCCTGTCCCAATGTTTTTGGAATGTGTTGCAGGATTGAAATACAGGAATGGATGTATATTTATAAATGAAATGAAGTTTACCAGAAAAAAACATGAAATATCTTGGGTTCATACTGTAAGAAGAAGCCGGTATTGGCAATCATGAAAAAAAAATTATGTAAAAAAAAAAAAAAAAAAAGGTCAAACAGTCACGTTTCCGTTTTTTTTTCCAGTTTATTGGTTGGCAATAAACATGTCAAAAAGCTCTTTTTATGTTTAAAGTAAAAATGAGCAATTAAGAAAATCAGAGTCTGTCAAAGGAAAAATCTTTTTGGCTATTGACTGAGATGAGATCAAGCATGGACTCCCATGATCAGACTGACTGAGGTATAGCTAGATGGTTTTTAAGCCCAAATGGGACATCTCGGGTGATGTCTCATTGTCCAATCAAAGTCAGTCTTTTCTCAAAACCTCCTTGGATGGACTCTCACGTCATTCAGTGATTAAATTGATATGTCAAAAATTAGAGATTATAATGGGCTCCACACTTTATCTTGGAGACAAAACTAACTAGTCTTACAAAATGAATATATTTAAGTGTACTTAATGATTTATACATACATACATATACACATTATACTTATATAGCACCTTTCTTGACACCCAAGGACACTTTACAATCAACACACTCCATTTACACACACCGGTGAGAAGCGGTAGCCAATCGCGCACAGCGTACTCTCAACTGGAAGCGACCGTCCATCTGGAGGACTGCATCGAGCACTAGGGGGATCACCCAGGACAGAGTGCCAACCATATCTGGGCAAACATACATACATACATAGATATACACATTCATACACCAGGGTAATTTTAGAGTATCCAATCCACCTGATCTCCATGTTTTTGGACTGTGGGAGGAAACCGGAGACCCCGGAGGAAACCCACGCAGACACGAGGAGAACATGGAAACTCCCCTCAGATGCGGACTCGAACCCAAGACCTCAGCGCTGAGAAGCAAACGTGCTAACCACTAAGCCACTGTGCCGATTTGGGCTAAGAGTGATGTGAATGTGTTCTGATATGTGTTTGTGTACAGAGTGGCTAGTGTGTGTGCTGTGATTTGGTTATCTGCTTTGCCCAACCTTGACGGGCCATGTTTATTACGTCAATATGGACACACTCCATATTGTTAAATGTTCTATGAAAAGATCATTTAAACAGGTTTAATAAGTATAAAATACATTTTAAATTGAAGAGAATGTTGTCAGACAATATGTAATTAATGTCTAACAGTTATTGTTCAATGTGTGTAAGATGTGTGGAAATCTGTGTTGTGTGTGTATGTGCTTGGATGTGAGCTGTGATATGTGATGTGTCTTTAGCTAACAAACAACCTTGGGTAGACAAAAAGAGAGTGCAGTATATGACCAGTTGCGTTTGGAAAAATGTATTATAAATTCAAAGTAAGGCCTTCATAAGCTTAAAAGCTTCTAAAATCTGAAGTCTACACACACAGTTATATATTTGTTTCTAAATGATTCAAAAAAATATGATTACTTAGTGGTTATATGAATCCAAATGATTATTATTCAAATAAATGAGTCTAGTAACTACACACACATACATATTTACAGAAAGTCCAAAGAAGAAGTTGATTGGTTTCTGATTAATAAAGAGACATATCTCTGCATATAAGTTAATAAGAAATTTGGGAGAACCTTACAATAATGTCTATAATGAAATAAACTTCAAAGTAAATGTAACAATGCATAAAATTAATTTGGATTTTTTATAATATCCCAACTTTTTCTGATTTGAGGTTTTAATAATGAATCATTATTAACTAAAAATACATTAAGTTTTAAAGATCAAATATTTTAAATGTAATAGTGGACATTTCAATTTGTTTTAAAAATCAGCAGTTTATTATTTAAAACTTCCCTTTTAGTGGACTTTTCAGTTTGTATCACCAAACATTATTCAATTTGTGTAATTTATTTTAATTATGCAAAGTAATGCACACTTGCAGATTGAATGCTGGTGCCTGACCGAGTGTGTGTGTGTGTGTGTGTGTGT
Organism: Crenuchus spilurus; assembly: GCA_036984385.1. Taxonomy (NCBI): domain Eukaryota; kingdom Metazoa; phylum Chordata; class Actinopteri; order Characiformes; family Crenuchidae; genus Crenuchus; species Crenuchus spilurus. The sequence goes on along the minus strand of BRDA01074174.1, from coordinate 1,550 downwards.
GTGTGTGTGTGTGTGTGTGTGTGTGTGTGTGTGTGCATGCGTGCATGTGTGTGTGATGTAGTACCCTGAGTAACACTCTGCTTGTCTGCTTCATGTTGTTGGAGTGCAGTGAGGGCAGTGGAGTGAACTTGGCACTGTTACATGTGGATGGTGTGTTGATGGTTGATGTGCTGTGTCATTGCAGGTGCACAAGGCCATGTTCTCTTCCCCTGCATTCATAGGTCCAGTTTCTGCGTTTCACTCTGACCTCTCTTTGAAATACCTCCTCAAGGTCTCGACCAGGCTGGACTCTGGAACACACTAGACTTTGTAGCCATAAACTTGTTATGCTGAATACTGGACGACAAATAACTGTAGAGTGAGTCAACAAGGACAGAAGTGTGAGTGTGTGTGTGTGTGTGTGTGTGTGTGTGTGTGAGTGTGTGTGTGTGTGTGTGTGTGTGTGATCCTTCTTGTAATCATTCTTTAAAAAAATTTAATCAAATTTTTAAAAAGCTGAATTTGTTTTATTAATATTTGAAGAATGTGAATTTTCTTTCTTTCTTTCTTTTGTGCATATGTTTTGACTAGAACTAGACTATTTTTGAGAATTCTAAAGGTCTTATTTTTCCTATTGAAATGTGGTTTCTCCTGGACAATGAATATGACAAATCATTGTACCTTTTTATGTTAGTAAATCATGAAAGTGGCATGGAAAGTTTGAAATAGTTATGTATGTGTGATTGATTCCATGCAAGTACACTTATTGTGTCATCCATTATTTCTTCTGAAATTAAATATATTAATAGAGTATTTGTGCTACTTTTCCTGCAGTAATAATAACTTTTACTCTTATGAGAAAGACTAACAGTAGATGTTTAAATTTGCAGTGAACTTTGCAGGGTTTGATTGCGTTCAGTCATGAGAGCGTTAGTCAGGTCAGGTCCTGTTGTTGGATCTCCATCACTACGGAGAATGCAAGTCCAGGGGCTGATCTGAGAAGAGTTTATATATATATATATATATATATGTTTCAATATGCTTAAGCTTTTGATAATATTAATTAGGTACCAGGTTCACTAATAAATATTATATTGTAACTGTCCAAAAAAAATATGTGAGCTTTTTGGACTTTTTAGTTCTCTGCATAATGTGAGCTCCGTAAATCTTCTATAATTTAATTATGATCAGTTCAATTAAAATGCCCAACAATTGCTTGAATAAAATGTCTTTACATTAACAGTTCAGAGCTATTTTGACCTCTTCTTTACTATTTTGGAGGTACTGTTTCTTATAGTGATTTTATATATATAACTAATATCTAAGCTTTAATTCAAGTGCCTTTATTTGGTGGGAAAAAAAATCACACATTAAGAAATAAATCTTTTGAATGAAATCATGTGTACCACAATTACTGGCACCCCTGGTGTCAGTACTTTGTACAACCTTCTTTTGCCAAAAAAAAAGCCAAAAAAAAACCTCTCTAAATCATCCAGAGTCCTGGGTCTTCTCTTATGCACTCTCCCCACTGGTTTTCTATTGGGTTGAGGTCTGGGGACTGAGATGGCCAT
>BRDA01074170.1:0-10629 GCA_036984385.1 Crenuchus spilurus | reverse complement strand
GTGTGTAAGTGTATGTATACGTGTAAGTGTGTGTATGTAAGTGTGTGTATGTATATGTGTAAGTGTGTGTATGTATATGTGTAAGTGTGTGTATGTGTGTGTATGTATATGTGTAAGTGTGTGTATGTAAGTGGGTGTATATGTTGTGTGTGTATGTAAATGTGTAAGTGTGTGTGTGTGTATGTATATGTGTAAATGTGTGTATGTAAGTGGGTGTATATGTTGTGTGTGTATGTACATGTGTAAGTGTGTGTATGTAAGTGGGTGTATATGTTGTGTGTGTATGTATATGTGTAAGTGTGTGTCTGTAAATGTGTGTATATGTTCTGTGTGTATGTAAATGTGTGTGTGTGTGTGTGTGTGTGTGTATGTATATGTACTTCATATGCATTCTGTTAAATGTAACACTCTCCTCTGACCTACTTATACATCAGTACAGAGGGAAGCCTGTCCGTGGAGGAAACTCACTGTTGCTATGTGTCGTCACAGTGAGGGAAGCAGTGGTATCTACACACACACACACACACACACACACACACACACACACACACACACACCTGAAAACAGAAGGAAAAGCTGCTGGTGCTGCTTATTTCCCAGCAGCTGCTTTATGACAGAACAGAAGTAAAAACAGAACCAGAATCGCTCACGTGCAGCTCAGCAAAAACAAGAAGCCGCTTTGAGGTCAAACAAACAAGTTAACAAACACTTCAGTCAGTCAGTTGTCCCTCCAATCACAGACTGTCAGACAGTTAAGTTCCAGGTGTGAGGCTAATCTACAGTTAAGGTCAAAATTATTTGCCCCCCTATGAAATTTAAAGCTTTTTCAAGTCCTTTTTTAACAGAGCAAGAATTTTTCAATAGCAAGTCTTTAGAAAGTGTATTTTTTTTCCAAACTATTTCAAAACAAACATAAATCACCTGGGTCAATATTATCAGCCCCCTTAAGAACAGACTATTTTATTGACACATAGCACAAAACAAGATGCATCAGAGACTTCTTGAAAACGACAGCAAATGACTGCAGTCAGTTATCCAGTAAAAAAGACCACACAACTGACTGTTAGCATCGAGGGGGGGAGGGGCTAATCATTTTGACCATGGTAGATTTTGTTTTTTGTGAAATAGCTTCATTTCTGCGAGTAAAGTCAAATGACTTAATCATTCAAAATAAAAGTGGGATGTTTGAAAACGCTGTGTTAATAGCTATTTGCTCTATTTAACAGCACTTGGGAAATAAATTTAAGACAACACATTTTTCATAAGGGGGCTAATAATTTTGCCCTTAACTGTAGCTACAGCAGAGAGATTATATTACTGTGTCAGTGTGATGTTGGGAACCTGACAAATAATATGTTGACATAGCATAAATTCATCACAGGGACACCAAAAACACTGAAATAAAACACCGAAATACAAACAACCATAACGTACTCATACATCACCAGAAGGGGCAGGGCTTTCCCCAGAGATACCTTTCCCAGCAAGCTGTGTCATGTTGAGTGTTACGAACATTCCCTTTTACCATTAAACTTTGAACAACTGTAATATTAGCTTTTGTAACACTTGCACAGCAACATGCAAATTAGCACTCAGCCAATCATGGTGCCAGATCAATACTTCTGAAATGTTCATATAATCCAGATGATCAATTATTTTAATGCACGTCATGTGACACTCATTCAGCAGTATTTTTAATATATTTTAAAGCTTATATGTAGCCATGTAATCTCAGATCTCTCTCTCTCTCTCTCTCTCTCTCTCTCTCTCATCCCCAGTGTATAACCAAATCAAACATGCAGCAGGGCAGTCGTGGTGAGGTGCACGTATACAGGACTGCGTGTGGATGTAATATACATGGAGCAGCCCAGCTCCATCCACTTTGCATCTGCATCCAGCTGCAGCACAGGGAGGCTGTTTTTATCACTACGGCTTCCCCCTGCTTATCTGTGTGTGTGTGTGTGCGTGTGTGTGCGTGCACATTTTCCTTCATTTCCTCACATGATGGCTTTGCTGCTGCAGGTCACATGGTTTGGTTAATGCATGGCTTACAGAGAATGAAAGAAAAGAGGAAAAAACAGGCTCCTCAAGCCGATTCTGAGCTAATCACACTAATCAATAAAGGCTGTGATCAATAAAGGCCACTGTCTGCTTCAAATGTTCAGAATGTATGTCAGATTTTAAGCTTGAGAAAGCGCTTTCAGCTTCACACAACCCTTTGTGAACCTCCACAATGCTGAGGCCTTTATGTCACTTATTTCTGTTAAGAGTGGAAGAGTCTAATGGCTGAAGACTGACTGCAACACAACATCTAGTAGTGTAGGATTCTCTGATGATGTCATCATGGATGTGTGTCGAGATGGGCGACTCCTTATGAACAAACGCAGGTGGGCGAATGACTGACAAATCGGTCACGTTTCAGAGGGAGAGACACAGATTACACATGAGCATCCACCCCCATCTCACCCCCACACAGATGGACCATTAACAGTGCTAGATCTGAACTCTGTGTAATCTGCCCCAAAACTGTTGGACAGATTTAGAGAGAGAGAGAGTGAGAGAGAGAACGAGAACGAGAACAAGACAACAACATTTAGTAAAAATAAAACCATAAAATCTGATGGGCGGAGCCAATCACAATCATGTTGCTTAGCAGCTGTAGACTACTGTTAATGAACTACATTACTTAGAGAAAGTATAAACGTTAAAAGCCTAGCAATCATTGTGATGCAGGGCCTCTCTTGGCTGTTAGGAGTGTAAGAAAATATCAAATATTGATTACTGATATTGAAATATTGATTAAGTGTCATGTTTTGTGGTACTGCCCCAATTCTATCTATTGTTCATTAATAGTCTCATAGACTGGTAACAGACATTGTGTTGTGTTTAAACTCCTGACTATTAGATGGCAATAATACTGCCACATTTAGCAGGCCAGTGGTGTTAAATTACTGGACTAATGGTCCCTAATGATGCACAGACTGTACAGCCGAGTAACAAACACTTACACAATAGATCACATATTAATCATATAATCAAGTCTGGTATTTAATGGATTAAAGAAATATTACAAGTCATGTTGTAATATCGGACATAAAACATTTCGTGCTTATTGTGCAATGGCACACACACACACACTGATACACACAGTAACAGCTGTGGTTGAGTGGACTCCATAGAGGCCCATCAGTAACACATGGATTAATTCACATGCTGAGCTCTAATCTGCCCAGACCAGCACACCCCACTCACATGCCCTCAGTGTGTGTGTGTGTGTGTGTGTGTGTGTATGTGAGATCACGTAAAGCCTCTGTCGATAGAGCTGTGAATTTGGAAACGCCACAACCGCTCTCTGGGGTCAGTTTTTGGAGATGTGGTGACCCCTCGGACGCATGAGCTTCTGGATTAGAGTCTAATACACAGGAGGGTCAACAAACAAACAAGCAAACATTCACACACTACAAGAAAGGCACTCAGTCAGGGCTATACTGATTTTCTGTATTCATATCACAATTTTATATACAATAATAACTTTGAACTATTCAGCTCTGTAGCAGATCTAATCTGTGATGGTGCATATTCACTAAATAAGAGTCTGATCAGATTTTTATTCTGATGACACCAGATCTGATGGCAGGTGTCAGTGGTAAATTATATCCATTGATAAGCCAATAACAAAAATGTAAAAAAATATGATTTGGTGATGTTTAAATTACTTCTTTGACTTGTCATGTGACAAACACAAATGTAAATACCTTAAGGTGTGTGTCCAGCTATTAGTCATCAACCAATATGTGTTTTTCCCATAGATGGCTGATATGTAATGCTGATATGATGTTAATAAATATGTACAATATTGATGTTAAAAAAAATTAAATATAAATTGTTGACCTGAAATGAAAAGAAGAATCTGCCTGAAGAGGGGTGATACTGACAATAGGGGGAGCTCTAACATTGTTCTACAGCAGCTACACTGATAATGCTGCCTGTAGAGTGGTGACACTGACACTAGGGGGAGCTCTAACATTGTTCTACAGTAGCTACACTTATAAGGCTGCCTGTAGAGTGGTGATACTGACACTAGGGGGAGCTCTAACATTGTTCTACAGCAGCTACACTGATAAAATTGCCTGTAGATGTGCCTGTAAATTTCATTTTGTTATATTTAGGGGACGTGGATGGATTTGGAGGAAGAAACTCCACTCTGCTTTATATCCCTTCTTTGCCTTCACCTTGGTCATTCATTTTTATAGAACAGGCTCTTACGTATCAGTTGATGCTCAGTGTTATATTATTGGTATTGGTACTGGAAGCCACAGGACTAGTAATTTGCCCAAATTAGGCAATTTATCCAAACTAAGAAGGAAGCATGTGGTTTTCATAACTGTCCATGACTGATACTATGGGATGGATTTTGACAGTGAGGGAACTGGCAGTGACTAACAACAACACTGGGCTGAAAACGGGCCCTAAAAAAGGCAAAACAAAGGAGAGAGCTGCTGCCAGATGTTACTCGTGTGCTTCTCTTTCTCTGTCTTTCACCAGAAGCCTCTGTTGATGGACACCTAATCCCAACACACACACACACACACACACACTCACATAATGAGATCAAAGGCCATGGCATGCAACACAATGCATGATGGGTCCAGATCAATGAGCTGGACTGACTGGACGACCTTCAGCTTAGGAATATTGCTGATTGGATTGCTGCAGTGTTGCATTCAGTTGACTGAAGACTCCACTTTCTTCTCCTCTACCATCTTTTCACTAGTGATAGATCAGACAGCTGATTAACCCATTAATCCATTTTTGATAATCAACATCGGCCAAATATTTTTAAACAAGTCAGTAAACTAAGAAGTCACAATTACAGACACATCTGTAATGTAGCTGCTGTAGAACAATGTTAGAGCTCCCACTAGTGTCGGTGTCACCACTCTACAGACAGCCTTATCAGTGTAGCTGCTGTAGAACAATGTTAGAGCTCCCCCTAGTGTCAGTGTAACCACTCTACAGACAGTCTTATCAGTGTAGCTGCTGTAGAACAATGTTAGAGCTCCCACTAGTGTCGGTGTCAACCACTCTACAGGCAGTCTTATCAGTGTAGCTGCTGTAGAACAATGTTAGAGCTCCCCCTAGTGTCAGTGTCACCACTCTACAGACAGCTTTATCAGTGTAGCTGCTTCATCTATTATAAACTAAAAGGTGAAATGGTTAGATTGTAGCATCAGTGAAATAACTGTACCGGCAGGAGGCTGGGAGTGTGTCCTTGCGCTCCTTGACGAGTAGTTTTTTCCCTGAAATGCATGGAGAATGTAGGACAAGGCAATGTACCAGTGACCTCCGATTCTTTGATGTCCTCTACCACATTCAACCAGCCTCTGATGCTTGAAGAAAGCAGCGAGAGGCTCTGTGTGGCCGTGGTTTCTAGACCACGGACTCGCATGTGAAAGCCAGTGGCTACAGAGAATCTTTCTGGTGCACGTGCGAGTTTGTGTGTGCTGGCTGGACCAAAGATCAAGTCCCTTAAGCTGCTTTTCCTGGCCAAGAAAAGCTTTAAGAGGCATCTCATACGCAGCCCTGCTGCAGGAGCCTGGAAACCACTTCAGGAGCAGAACATTCATGCTGCCACACTTACACAACCAGCGGTGTAGCCAGAATTACATTTACTCAGGGAAGGGTGGATGCTTACAGGTTGGAAGGGGTCAGCTAGCAAGCAGAAGACCTCCAAGCCCCACTAGCCTGCAGCCAAAATATTAGAAGTTCTCCATCCATCACAGAAGCAGAAACTATACAGTACTATAGCTGTTCCCAGAATGGCCCAGCAATTGCTCCGTACCACAGTCGTTGGCATCAATGTCCTGTGGCACTGTTATGATGTTGGAAGGCTCAATGTATGAGATGTCCATTCTCAGCATGGTGAAGAGTACAACAATCTAACAGTCATGTTTATGTAATTAACTTGGAAGTCACAAGATACAAGAACTCTGAGACTTTGGGTTCATCCTGTGTAAGAGTATCAGATCATACATACAAAGACAAAAGGACATGTATATGTATATATACATACATAGACATTTCAGGTCACTGAAAAGACTCTCATGAGGTGTGTATATTAATGAATAGCAATAAGGGCAGAGCTGTAACCTTAACACAGCCCTGTTCTACCTGAGTGGACACTTTCTGTTCCACGTACTCTGGTGGTTTTCAACTTCACATCTTTATCGACTGTATGTCAGTCGATCCCCACGGACAATAGTGTCAATGTATTTTTACTTTTATTCACATACCCAGGCCTTGCCAAACTCACAGCAGTGAAAATCATGTCACGGGTGGCCAAATGAGCCTTGTTGAGGGAAGCAGACCATTTGCTGTGTACTGTTTGTTGTAAAGTACATTGTGTTGGAAAGAGGTGCTAAATGAGTTAAACTGTGAGAAAGATGTTTGAAGGGTTCAAGACTGCACTCATAAAGTACATTACACATTAATGGTCGGCAGCTGTGGCATGGTGGTTACGGATCTGGTTTTGTGACCGCAAGGTCGCCAATTCGATCCCTCGACTGAAAGTGCTATTGAGTAAGGCTCCTAACCCCCAATTGCTCCCTGGGCATGTGTTCTCACTGCCCCCTAGTGTTCACTAGTGTGTCTGTGTCTGTATTTCACTGCACAGACGTGTTAAATGCAGAGGTCAGATTCCTCTGTGTGCCACTAACTATCACTTTCACTTTCACATGAAGTGAAACAGCTGCCTTAAAATGTATAAAATCTGTGAAATTGCTGAGAAAATCCTGTGAACTTGGTGGTGGTAGGGTTTTCAGCTCATTTACTAATTACTAGGGGTGTAAAAAAATAACCGATTTGAATCAGAAGACCGATTTTGACTTAAACGATGTGAATACATCGGTACATGGACCCCTGAATCGGTCTATTTGTAGCATAAACCAGCTGATGGCCCGATTAAATAGATGTCAATCGGTTTGGGGTTGCTGGTGTGCGCTCCTGCTGCTCGCTCTGCTTCTCTCTCTCTCCCTCTGACTAACTGTCGTGATATTCGTCACAGTTACGTGTCATCACCAGAGTTGCCAGGTTCACGTTTTTCACGCCAATTTGGGCTAGTTTTAAAAATTACTGCGGCCGACAAAAAAACAACAAAAAAGTTGGTGTTGCCTTGGATATTACTTCAACACGGTGGGCAAACGTGTACAAAGTCGACACTAAGGAAGTGTGAATACAACAATAACAACGAAGAGAGCATAACGATATAAGGAGAGAGAGAGAGAGAGAGAGAGAGAGAGAGAGAGAGAGAGAGAATATGAGGAAATACGGGAGGCGGTATTGCAAGGACTGGGAAAAAGAAAAAAGGTTTAATGGACTGATAATAAATCCCTTGTAAACAAAATACTAAGTCGTACACTCATAGTTGTTTTGCCATTTGCTTCAGATGGGTGACAGACATATATTTTGTGCCAGTTGAAGCTCCTGAAGGGCGGGTTTAAGGCTGACTTTGGGCTGTATATTTTTTTTAACCTGGCAACCCTGCATCAGTCAAGTTCGGTTTTTACAGGAAGAACGGAAAACTAGACAAAATCGTTGCTGTTTGCAAAGAATGCAAAGTCGCATTCAAGTACACGGTGTGGTGACGTACACCAGTATTACAACAAACCTCACCACTCATTTGGTGAGACGACATGGTGAAAGTGGTGATGAGGACGCTAGCACCGCTAGCATAAAAGACACGGCAGGACTAAAACACAGAAAAACAGGACTTCTTCCAGCCAAAACTTGACCACAACTCAGGTAGAGCCAAAGTAATAACGGCTTCAGTAGCCTGGTCCATTGTCAAAGACTTAAGACCATACTGTGTGGTGGAGAATGAGGGTTTTGGGGACTTGTTTAAAATATTGGATCCCCGGTACCACATCCCAACGTGACAGTATTTTACTGTTTCTGAATTCACATGTCAAGTACAACTATACTAGTTCTCTACTATTTCATTAATCTAGCTGAATGCAAGCAAAAACACATTTTTAGTATTAACTTATGTTGAATCAATGTAAAATTATCTATTTTAAACAAGTAACTTGTATTATTTCCTACCCTGTTTTACTGAACCAAATCATATCGAAATCGTACAGAATCAAATCAAACCGAATCGAATCGGTCCAATTTAAAATATATAGTTTCTGAATCGTATCGTACCGCATGAATCGAGATACATATCAGATCGTCATTTATTGAACAGATACACACCCCTACTAATTACATAAATAAATACAGTGTAATTACAGTCCAGTGCATTTGATCTCATACTACTAACATATCTGTCTGTGCTCCTTTAACCATTTCATACATGCTACTCTTCATTATAGTGGATGGTCATTCTTAATCAGAATCAGATTATAATCCAGTGATTAGAATGCATTATAAAATTAAAATATAAATAAATTATAAATATGTATAATATATGTAAACATGTAATTATATATATATATATATATATATATATATATATATATATATATATATATATATATATATTACATGTTTACATATATTATACATATTTATAATTTATTTATATTTTAATTTTATAATGCATGCTAATCACTGGACTGGACATTAACAGTCAACAGTTATTAGCTGAAATTTATGCATGAAAGAGTTAAACCTCTTTACATCACAGCCGTGGAGTCAAAAACACGGCCGACGTTTAACAAATACACAAGAAGAAACCTGTCCATCAGCCAGTCACGCCACAGATGACACATTACTCTAACATCACAAACACGCTCAAGCAGACGGTGTTTTCCAACCGCAGCACTGAAGAGGAGTCCAGACAGAACCTTTAGCTTAGCTGAACCTCTCAGTGCATAGAGCTTTTACAGTCACATCAGAACATTATGACCAGGCCTGGTTTGGCACAGATGCCACGTGACGGCATATAAATAAGTGAGCAGAGTGTTAAGCCATAAAGGATTTATGAACCATGACAATAGTGTACTGGGTGAAGCATGGTGGAGGCAGCATTTCAGAAACCTCACTCTTATTGGTAGTGTTGGGTGTGTCTTTAAAGTGCTACTGCACATATTATTAACATTTACTCTTAAAATTGCTGCAAAAACTGCCAAAAAACTGTACGATTGAATATTTTGAGCAAATCTGTGCTGATTCGGTCAGTAGTGGTTTGTGCTTTCGTGAAGATGTTTTTCACTGTAGTGGTTCACTGAGCTTCAAAGCCTTGAATGAGTACAGTGGAGATATAACACACTGCAGCTGCGGTCAGACCTAAAACACGAATGCGTGAGGCGACGATGATCAAACGTACACGTATGTGTGTTTTTATCTCAGTGTGTGTGGTGGCGTGTGAGCGACTGGAATGTGGTTTTAGCCCTTTAATCTTCTTCCTTCAGATGAGTTATTCTGTCATTACTGCAGCCCCCCCACACACAACATAAACACACGCACATATAACACTAATATACTGTAGGGGGAAAAGTATTGGGACACTGGCTCTTCCGAAATCAACGGTATTAGAATAGAGTGTATCTGCTTATCCCGTGTCTACTGTCCAGGAAGGCTTTCTATTATATTTCATTGAGCATTGAGCACCACCACCTCATCCTCAACTTCACCACCTCATTACAGCTCAATGCTGGTGGGCTTTATACCCTCTAGTCCACACCTGGCATTAGGCATGGTGCCAACAGGTTCATGTTTAAGGAAAGTCCATAAAGCTTGTCAGTAGATGGAAGCATGAAGTGCTCCAAAATCTCCTGGTAGGTGTTGACGTTGGACCAACAGCAGCAGCTCAAACCATCACAGACTGCAGAAACTGCACACTGGACTTCAGACAGCTTGGATTTTGTCTCTCAGACTCCAGGAGCTGATTTACAAATGAAATGTAAAAAGAGGACTTTGTACTGAGTAACAGTCCAGTTCTGGTTCTGCTTAGTCCAGGTAACACACTTCTGATGTTGTCTCTGGTTCAGGAGTGTTGATATTAGTGAATGTGACAGTTGTAGCTCTGAGAGACACAGTATTTATACTGTTTATAGTCATTTACTCAAACTCACCATCACATATTATCATCATCTGAGATATAAGTCACACTGATCTACATTAAAACAGCTTGAACACCCAGCTGTGCAGAGCGTTGGTTACATTGTGTTTTCAGTGCAGTCAAAAATATTCAGGCTGATCAGCGATTTTCATTAACAAACACAGACTTTCAGCTTCTTACCAAGTGAGGGAGACGAAAGCGTGTGGAGGGCCTGCTCACCCATCTTAGCCAGAGCACTGAAATAGGCTTCACTTGTCAACGCCAAGGCTGCAACACACACACACACACACACACACGATACCTTGAGTTTAAGACAGAAATAGCTCAAGGTCTTGACATCACACTGTGAGTAATGTTGTTTACAATGAACATCAAACATACAATACGGCTCAAATGTTTGGGGTCACTCATTACATTGAACATTTTCCACAACAAAACATACATTTCATTATTTAGTTTTCTCTGCTTGGAAATGTTTATGGACTAATATCTCCTATTCTAGTGATTAATAGTGTTTATTGAGGATGTTTATGGACTAATATCTCCTATTCTAGTGATTAATAGTG
>BRDA01074159.1:0-14184 GCA_036984385.1 Crenuchus spilurus | reverse complement strand
ATAAGCTAGCTAGAGCAATATATTCAGTGCGCAAAGGTTTAGTCCATAGGTGGGTTGTTTATTTTTTTACATTATTTGAGTGACTTGGGGTGATAGTGTGGCTCTCTCCTTGACTTTGATCTGTCAATATGGCTCTTTTGAAAAAAAATAGTGAGGATCACTGTTCTAGCCCATCCATCGTTAGTCAGTTTTTGCACAAAATACCATTCTAGTCCAGATATTATTGAGATTATTGACCATTCTCAGCACAACAGTGACTCTGACTTGGTAGTATGATGGTAGTGTGTGTTGACACAAGTGTATCAGATACAGTATTGTTGGTGGGTTTTAATGTCCATCTCAATGCACCCAAAAATATTCAACCAAAAGCAGCTCTGTGGTCAGAAACTGAACATTCAAACAGGGCTTGCACAGAGTGTGTATTATATCACTATAGACTATGCTTATCTACAGAGAGAGATGGACTTGCAAAGCTGCGATTTCTAATAAAGTGACCAATGTGTGTTTAACACATGTACTATTCAATTGAAGTGACTTTATTATTATTATTACAGTGGTACCCTTACTTACAAGCATCGAGAGTCGAGATCTTGGAATATTTTTGTTCCAGGTAACGAATAAAATTCCAAGTAAGGAGTAGCGTAAATTAGTTCAAGTATGCCAACCGCTAGGGGCGCGGCGGTCGTAGCATCCCCTAGGTGCTAGCATAGAAGAAGAGGTCAGTCATTACCTTTGACCGCTGTCCAGTGAAAGTGAAAGTGCTAGTGAAAGCGACACAAAGACAGTAAAAGGTAGTGAACAAGAAAGTTAGATACATTTTACTTTTACTTTTCATATAAGTGTAACCATGCCATACACGTACACCCGTCCTCCTGTCCTCCTTAGCCGCCAGCCTACATGAGCACCGTCGTCGTCTCGTTTATGTTTTAAAAACCCATATAAACACATTATTTAGCATATTAAAGTATACTGTATATTGGCGGCTGACACGGATTAATCAGTTTTACATGTATTCTTATGGGGAAAATGCATCCAGCTAACGAGCAAACCAGCTAACGAGCTTGGCTCCTGCACGGATTAAACCCATAAGTAGGGTATTATTATTATTATTATTATTATTATTATTATTATTATTACAAACCAGTATTGATTACAATAACACACATTGGGGTAACTGAGGTGTTCAGTCATAAACAGTATCTGATTTTTAAATAATATAACTATTGCATTTTCATCCCTTAATGTAAAACACATTGAAACAGTTTCACACTCTAGACTTAAATCAACTATGTTGCAGGTTTCTAATTACATCTGTGTGCATTTTTTGCTTTCCTTCATGTTTCCTCCCTCATCCTGAGGCATATTTAGTGTTTCAGTAGAGCAGCTCTTGCTGATAAGGATTAAAAGGTGTGTTGGAGTGTAGATTGCAGCACCCCCTGTGTTGCACTTGAGCTGCAGCATCGCTGTTTAGAGCCCTCACTTTAAGTCACAGTGAGCTGGGCTCACATTAAGCAGCCAAATCCCAGCACAACTCCGGACTGCCCTCTTTATTGCTCTCCTGGCTGTGATAAATGAGCTCAGAAAGGGTCATTAACTTGTAATTAGAGGAAACATGGAAAGAAACGGAATAAAATTGGAATGGTTGTGAGGACATTTGCTAAAGCTTTACTTGTGTCACTGCTGAATGTTTTACACACATACAGGAACACATTTGTTTTTTAGTTCTTAAGACGTTGGGTCATATGTTTAGAATATATTATACAGCATGTTACTTCATATATGTCTATATTGCTTAATCTCCTAATAATCCATTTCTAGCGGAATTTGCATGCTCAAAATTTTTATACAGCAACTACAGGGAATAAATGCAAAATGTTCTTTATAGCAAAACAACCTTTTAAATGTTCAAAAAATGTGTTTTATGACATATAAGTCATAATATAACATGGTTATAATTTACTGCTCAACATTAAACAAGTAGGAGCATTTTTTTATGGGAACATTTTTGGTCCCATAAATCATTAGGCTGCACAGCACTAAAGGGACATTATGTCTTTCTTGTGAATGTGTCTTTTTGAAAATAATAAAAAAACTAATAAAGTAATGAATCTCTGAGTGTAACTAATAGCCAGTGAACCCAGCTATTTAAGAGGTTAATCAAGTCACAACCTCAGTATAAAAAATACATGATTTTGTTCTTTCATTAAAAACAATGGTATAGATTGTTTCTACTTTATGTCCTGCACATGTACCAAAATGAGCACATATACATAAACACACACTCTCTTACAAGCATATCAGCTTCAGCTCCATCAGTAATAATGAAGGTCTGGGTTTATCGGCTTGCTGCAGTTTGATGCACTGCTCATCAGATTCCAGCATCTGTGCACATCCTGTAATTAGTTTATCTGTGCTGGTCTGTGTGGCTTGTTACAGTACATAGCCCACAGTCTGCCTCGTGGTAAATCTGTTTCATTTGCGGAAGATAATGAGGTCCAAGTGGCACCAGGAAGATGCCATTATTCTTTTGCACGGACTTCGCATCTGTCGTCTCATGTGATAAACCGACATTTCACTGCTAATAAGGGCATGCTTCTTCTCTCCGTGTGTCTTGTTGCCAAAGAACTTTCCTATTGCCTGTCTCTCTCTGTCTAGACATGCCTTAGATGCCCTCTGCATTTTTCCCCAGGATCACAGAATTCAAACTATAAGGGAATTGAACAGAGCCATTTGTTTCATCCTGTAGGCTGTATAAGCTTTTGTTTATACTCCAGAACTGGATGATATCTGAGTGGGTGGCTGATGTTTGGGATAGTATGTTATCTAGTTTGAATATGTTCTGCATATGTTAAGCTATAATATGTTTCCTAATCCAAACTCCAGTACATATACATTAAAGGTACAGTATGTAATATTTCAGGTTATCTTTTAGCAGAATTTAATATAATCACTAATAAAAATTATTAAAAACACATCTAATCATTATAAACTAAGAAGTCGTTTGATTATTTTACCTTAGAATAAGCTGTTTATATCTACATTGGTCGCGGGTCGAACACCGACTGAGGCCGCCATGTTGCATCGCCATGTTTCTACAGTAGTTCGTAAAGGACAAATGAGGCTAGCAAAAACCGTTTGTGTTGTAATGACGAATTGGCCACTCAAATTCGATGGCGCTGTAGCTTTGTTTTACCGATGGCTGACAAAAAACAGGAGAAAAACAGAAGAAGAAATAAACATATACCTCAATAAGAAGAAAAACACAGAGGAGAAGCAAGAATAAAGTTTTTTTTTGGTTTATTTGTTAAGATTGCGGAACATTTTTATGCTCGTCAAGAAGAGAAAACACAACTTCAATCGTCAAAGAAAAGAAAACATGATGAAACTTCACATTCGTGTGCGCAGTGTTTTTCCCCCATTCCACCTTAAATGGTGCTGCAGGACATTGTAGCGCATCAGAGCTGAACACTACTACTGCAGCATTTAAGGTGGAACGGGAGATTCGTAGCTGCGCTAGTTCGTGAGCTTAGCTAATATGAGCTCGTGTGAACTGTTATCGACTGAAGTGCTTCTTCAGAGCATGGCAAGCTTACCTTGACTAGAGAAAAATGTGTATCCTGCCTGCATAATATGTCTACAGTGAAGCAGTTTGATTTGTTTACTTTATTACTTTGTACAGAAAACAGCTAACGTTTACAATAGCACTACTGAAGTGCAGAAAATGTTTCGTCTGCATTGTAGCTACATTTACTAAATTTATCATTAAAATTAATACTTGACATATCACTAGCTCTAAAGCTGCTATTAGACATCACGTTCGGGAGTATCAAAGATATATGACACCTTACGGCCACCGTAGCGACTCCTTCGTGTTTGGAAGGGAGGGGCTGTGGAAAGAGTCTTCAGTTGGTTGCAATATGGAACCTAAACCACTAGATGTCGCTGGAAACTACATACTGTGCCTTTAATGGTTGGTTGTGTCATATACTACATAAACTAAAAAGCCTTTTCTTTTGACCGACACCTGAGTTGTAATAGAATAATCCAGTTCAGGCCAATATGATTACAAATTCTGTTCAATTGATCTATGTGGGTAATACTTTAAATATTTAATGAAATATAAGAATAATAATCATGTAAATGTGTGGATCTGATTACAATAAGTTGCATCACAACAAAAGATTATGAATTTCTAAACAGTGGCATCAAGAAACTGGTCTGCAGAGGAGATTAAGTTTATACTTCAAACTTTCAAAGTCATTAGCAGGATTACAGGTGGCCATAAAGCATGCAATAACAAACTGTTTATTCAAGTCATGAGCAAACAAATGACAGTGGATTTACATGAACTATCAACGAAATAACAAAAGATTTTTTTTCAAACTGGCATATTACAAAGTTTCTAGAATCCATCCATTTATCGAAGAACAGACAAAAAGAACACCTTCAGTGAGATCTCACTCTCTTGAACTCCCTTGACTTTGTCGCTTGTTGACATAGTAAACTCCTGTGTGAAATCACTACACTCTAATTAACCTTCTGAGGTCAAGAAATACAGCCACATGCCAAATCAGAGGACTGTCACTGTTTATTAATTTAATTGCATTTTTTGCAATTCAAATTATATTGAGATCCAGACTTTTATATCAACTGGACTGAGTTTCATGGGTTTCTGTTTGAAACTGATCAATGGACACTCAGAAAAACATTAAATATCTGCATCTCACAATGTGATTGGTGGATTTGGAGTTGCATATACAAGGACTGATCCATGTTGGAAACCCTTCATTCTTCATTCAGTCAACAGTTGAAATGGAATGGTGCATGAAAAGTTTTCGTCTGCAGAAATGTAGACATTTATTACACTTTAATTTTATATTTGATTCATAAATCTCTTCATCAAAGACTTTAGTAAACCCATTTCAAGCACCAAAACAATTTGTCCTCATGAGCAAATGTATGTTTTCAAAAGAAATATGAAGTGTTAGGTTATTTGTGTTGTAAATCAAAGTGCTACCAGCTGACTCTTGTCTTTTTTTGGGTGACTCTCTGTTCTCTTAGCGCTCATACAATCCTTCTACAAGGACGCCAGCTGGTAGCACTTTGACCATCAACACAAATAACAAAACATGAGGTATTCAACTTTATGGCCAAATGATCTCTTTATACAGAGATCAACTGGAAAGATCAGATTTTTTTTCTGAATATGTTGATATGAAATACAGTCATATATCAAACAACTAAAATATTGTAAAAAATCAATTGTTCATAATTTCATATTCATTACATATCTCAAGCCTTTTTTGTGTTCATGTTGATCAGTGGGGCTTATAGTTCATGAAAATCAAAAATCCAGAATCTCAAATTATTAGAATAGAATTAGAATTAGAAAGAGAAAATGATGTACAATACAGAAGTGTACAACTCAGTACTTGTTTGGGGGGTACCACATACCACAAATTATTGCATCCATATATTGTGGCATGGAGGAAATCATCTTATGGCACTGCTGAGATGTTATTGAAACCCAGCTTGCTTTGATAGTGGCCTTCAGCTCATCTGTATTTCTTAGTTGGGTGTTTCTTATCATCCTCTTTACAATTCCCCATAGATTCTCTATGGTATTCAGGTCTGGAGATTTGGCTGGCCAGTCAAGCACAGTAATATCATGGCCAGCAAACCATTTGCTAGTAGATTTGGCACTGTGGCCTGCGAAAAAAAAAAAAAAAAGTTATCTCCATAAAACTCGTCAGCACACTGAATTTCATTTTTGAACTTTGGATCACAGAGTAACAGTTCAGGGGTGCGTTTCCAAAAACGTTCTTAAGGCTATGTACTTTGTAACCTCGTACATATGAAATTTTTTTAATTTATGAGTGTTTCCTGAAAGCCTTCATAAATTATTAAATTTATTTTATGAAGACAAAATTATTGGCACCTTTTCAAAATTGAAGGTAAATAACTTTGTTTCAAGCATGTGATGCTCATTCAAACTCACCTGTTATAAGTAACAGGTGTGGGACATTTAAAAATCACACCTGAAACCAGATAAAAAGGAGAGAAGTTGACACAATCTTTGCATTGTGTGTCTGTGTGTGCCACACTAAGCATGGAGAACAGAAAGAGGAGAAGAGAACTGTCTGAGGACTTGAGAACCAAAATTGTGGAAAAATATCAACAATCTCAAGGTTACAAGTCCATCTCCAGAGATCTTGATGTTCCTTTGTCCACAGTGCGCAACATAATCAAGAAGTTTACAACCCATGGCACTGTAGCTAATCCCCTGGACGTGGACGGAGGAGAAAAATTGATAAAAAGTGGCAACGCAGGATAGTCCGGATGGTGGATAAGCAGATTCTTTGGATAAGTTCCAAAGAAATTCAAACTGTCCTGCAGGCACAGGGTGCATCAGTGTCAGCTCGAACTATCCGTCGACATTTGAATGAAATGAAACGCTATGGCATGAGACCCAGGAGGTCCCCACTGCTGACACAGAGACATAAAAAAGCTAGACTGCAGTTTGCCAAAATGTATGTAAGTAAGCCAAAATCCTTCTGGGAAAACATCTTGTGGACAGATGAGACCAAGATAGAGCTTTTTGGTAAAGAACATCATTCTACTGTTTACCAAAAATGGAATGAGGCCTACAAAGAAAAGAACACAGTACCTACAGTCAAATATGGTGGAGGTTCAAAGATGTTTTTGGGTTGTTTTGCTGCCTCTGGAACTGGGTGCCTTGACTTTGTGCAAGGCATCATAAAATCTGAAAATTACCAAATGATTTTGGGTCACAATGTAGGGCCCAGTGTCAGAAAGCTGGGTTTGTGTCCTAGGTCATGGGTCTTCCAGCAGGACAATGACCCCAAACATACTTCAAAAAGCACCCAGAAATGGATGGAAACAAAGTGCTGGAGAGTTCTAAAGTGGTCAGCAATGAGTCCGGATCTAAATCCCATTGAACACCTGTGGAGAGATCTTAAAATTGCTGTTGGGAGAAGGAACCCTTCAAATATGAGAGACATGGAGCAGTTTGTAAAAGAAGAGTGGTCCAAAATTACAGTTGAGAGGTGTAAGAAGCTTGTTGATGGTTATAGGAAGCGATTGATTTCAATTATTTTTCCAAAGGGTGTGCAACCAAATATTAAGTTGAGGGTGCCAATAATTTTGTCCGGCCCATTTTTGGAGTTTTGTGTGAAATTATGTCAAATTTGCCTTTTTTCCCCCTGTTTTCTGTGTTGTTCAAATACACACAAACATATGCAATTGCAATCATTTTCTGGGAGAAATTCAGGAGTGCCAACACTTTCGGCCATGACTGTACACATATAAATTACATAAATGCAGTGGGGTTTTTTTCCAGTGTAACAGTCGTAGTAGTAAATTAATATATTGTGTTCCAAGCAATGGTTACAAATTGACCTACTAAGTTTGTCAACTCTTAACCAATCAAATTCACTGATTAATTATTTAGAGGTAGGCTTGGCATTCGATGGACAGCAACTGCAAGTGAAATGTTTTTATTTTTTTGCAGGTATGTAGTGTAAATACTTTTTTGATGTTTGGTTTTATAATTATTGTTTACATAACGATACTTTTGTGGCTTAATAATGAAAAAATGTATGTAAATCGGTGGTTCAGTTTTTGACTAGCCGAGCCTATTTGACGCAGACACGAGGGCGGAGTCAACTAAGTGCTACTTAGGGACTTGTTCGTAAATTTGGAAAATAAGAAGGCTCGCGTTTTTAAAGTTACGTCATTCTTAAAGTTGTTCGTAAATCGCTAAGTTCAATCGCTCTCAGGAAACGCACCCCAGTTCTTTTTCCTTTTTAGTCCAAATAAGAAACTCATGTTGTTGTCTCTGGTTCAAGAGTGGCTTGATATTAAGAATGTTACAGTTGTAGCTGGACAGATATGCAGTATTTATACTGTTTGGTAGATGTACAGGAAGATGCATCACTTGTGGAACATTGCTGCTGGTCACTCCTTTGGTGCTCACAAGTTAGGTGCTTTCTCTTTAACCAGTAACCACCTTTCATTGACGTTTCACTGCTTTAATCTTGAAATGTCTCTCCTAGTGGCAGAACAGTGACTGCATATCTGTCCAGCTACGGTGAGGAGTAGCTGGACAGATACACAGTATTTATACTGTTTGAAAAGTCATTTGTACAAAGTCCAAATATTCTAACAATTTCAAATAGTTTTCATGCTTTTAAAGACAAATGTAAGAAGATATACAGAAATAAGAAAATGCCCTCAGACTCCAAAGTGTTACATGGTGCCTTATGCATGATATTCCAACAAATTTATTGTATTGTGTACAGTATATATTCATAACAGATAGTTTCATTAGATTGTGCAATATAGTGTGCATACACTGTAAAAATCTATATTTAGTGATATACACAGTCATATAAAAAAATTATGACCATCCCTGGGTTGGAATAAAACTGATGCCATATGACAGGGTTTAATGCACATCACGGTACACCAGTCAGTTGTAGTTGGGCAAAAGGGCATGATAATATGGTACTGGCCAAAGGGTGGTAGCATCTCAGAAACCACTCGCTTTGTTGGATGTTCTAGAGCTGCTGTATTGAAGGTGTAGCGAGAATGGACTTCTTGTACATTAAGTGCCTCTCAATGGCATAACAGTGGTGCTCCATAGGCATTTATACCAGAGGGAAAATGACTATGGTGAGGAAAGTGTTAGGGATCACCACTGAGCAAACAATCCAAGCCAAGGGTAGTTATTTCCACTATTAGGTACATTATTATTATATTAATGTTACTTTTATAGTGCCTTTCTCAAACCCAAGGACGCTTTACAACCAACAAAATCAATCCATTTACACACTTAGAACTCAACCACACACACTGGCGAGAAGTGGCAGCCAGTCATGCACAGCGTACTCTTAATCCACCAAAAGCTAGAAGCTGGTCCACCAAACTGTCCACCTGGAGGACTGCATCAAGCATTAGGGGGATCACCCAGGACAGAGTGCCAACCATATCTGGGCATACATACATACATACATTCATACATAGACATACACATTCATTCACACACAGTAGAATATGTATACAGTATATATTCAGAATAGCCAATTCACCGGATCTCCATGTTTTTGCACTGTGGGAGTAAACTGGAGTCCCTGGAGGAAACCCACGCAGACACGTGGAGAACATGGTGTGAAGTTGCATTATTTTATATTATTTTATCCTCAACAATGCACCTTCCTAGATAGCATAAGAGTGCAGCATCTTAGAATATAATATATTTTGTTAATATAAATCTCATAATATTTTCTTACATTTAAAGATTCTATTAGACACCAAGGAACACTTTGAAAAATCAGGACATAACTTGTTATAGACATGCCAAAACATACACAGTCATATCATAATAGTTTTACCATGTACCTAATAGAGTTCCCGTTTCTTACATTTATTTGGACTTTTATTACATTGCAACAGTATGAACCCTAAAAAGACCAGTCAAAAAAAGTTGGGACAAACAGGTAATATCAGCAGGTGATTGTAATATTTAATATATATATATATTTATAAAGGCTGAAGCATTGAAGAGCAAAGATGTACAAATGATCTTCAGTTTGACAACAAATGTGTGAGAAAAGGATTGAAATTTAAAAAGAAGGATTTCTCCCTTTATGTTGTATAATATCATTACAAAATCAAAGGAATCTGTTGGAATTTCAGTGTGTAAATGGCAAGGATGCACACCTAAGCTGCACTGCATCTTGAACTTTCATTCATCCATAGCTGATACAACCACTTAGGCCAGGGGTCACTTTTGCAAACTTTTGTCAAGCACTACAATACAGAGTTACATTCACAAATGCCACTTTAATAATTTATTTTCTATGTTTTTGCCAATTTTTTTATCCCCTTCCCAATGTAGTGGTAGCCAATTAGCTCATCCCCTCCGTTAGGCCTCTCCCCATCACTTTACAATGTCCCTGACTCTAGGAGGGTGCAGGCAAGCACAAGCCTCCTCCGTTGCGTGTGATGCAGCCACCGCCTCTTTTTCGAATCACCGCTGACACACCGTCACTGGAGAGCCTAACGCACTCGGAGGAAAGCACACAGGGTCCCCAGCTCCGATTGGACCAATCAGTAGACGCCTGAGCCAGCGGACATTGCAATGTGAAAGTGATGGGGAGAGTGAGAGCGCCATCTACCCACCCAGAGAGAGCACTGCCAATTTTTTGCTCTCTTGGGAACCGGCTGTTGATGGCAAATAGCATGACCAGGATTCGAACTCGCGATCCTCGGGTCATAGTGGTAGCGTCTTTGCCCGCTGAGCCACTCGTGTTAACACTGTGTTAACCATATCCAGAAGCAGTTTTGACTTCTGTGAGTTCAGCAGCATCTGAGATGAAACATCACACAATGGAAATGTGTACTGTGGTTAGACAAATCTCAGAACTCGTTAGGAAGAAATGGATGCTGTGTGCCCGGACCAAAAAAAAGGACAGTCTAGACAGTTATTACAAAGTAGTTCAAAAGACAAGGTCTATCACAATATGCTAGTGTTTATGCCCCTAGCAAAGGTAATTTACACTTCTGATGAATGTACACACTTTAAAGCAACATATGATGCCTTTAAACAACATCTTTTTCAATGACATCCATGCATTTTTCAACAAGACAATGCAAAACCACATGCTGCATAAATAAGAACGGCATGACTGTGGAAGAATAAGCTATGAATACTGGACTGGCATGTTACTGATATAGACTGTGCTGATAATTTTGAAACGAAACATGTGACAACAACCTTGTACTCTTGCATAAGACATGTTTTCAGAATGAATGTGATAAAATAACACCTGAAACATTGCTTGGTATCCTCTGTGCCAACATATTTTAAAGTGTAATTGTATGGAATTACAAAGTTAAATATCCTTTACTATCCCATTTTTTTTTTGTAATGTAGGCATATATTATTATTATGTTTAAGGGAATCTGTTTAAGAGACTAAACTAATGATATGAATATACAAAATATACTCATGAGAATGTCTCCTACAGTTGGTGTTAGCTTTGTCCAGGCTCCAGTCCCCTGCTCAGGTTGCCAGTTGGCATCCATAGAGATGTGGATCAATTCAGGCCAAGATTTGGGTTTATAGTGCCTTGGCCCAGAGTAAAGAGGTAGACATCAGTTTAATTATTAATTGATTCACCTCTGTACTTTCCAGCTGGCCGAGAGAGAGAGAGAGAGAGAGAGAGAGAGAGAGAGAGAGTAGTAGAATTTTATTTTTCTGCTTTTCTTCTGCAGTGTTTTAAGAGTTTCTGTTTATGTCTTATGTATGTCTGCATAGTATTATGTATGTCAGCTACATGTGGAGCTTTGAAGGACATCAAATCTGACACCTTGGTCCACAGTCAGCTGTAAGGATTGCTTCAGACCACACTGAGGGAAACATCTAGAGACTACTCAGCAATAAATAATTGATTTCACTCATGAATTATTGGCTTAGAGTGTAGCAAACTGAAACAAAATGGCCGTCTGTATGAGGATACTTACCTTATTAGAGTGACGTGGAATCAAAATGGAAATAAAACTGATCTCAACAAAACAAAACAAAAAAGAACAGATTAAAGGTGCCTCACATCAGAGGCTGTATTTGCACTAGGTAAAGGGTGGCAGCTACTTAGGGCTCAAATGAGCCGAGGGCCCCAAATACAAATTAAGCATACTGTGTGTGTTGATATTAAACTTATTCCAAAAACACTCAGGTTAACAACAGAAATAAATAAATCTCATGAACAGTGTGGTCATGTAGATGTACATATAGAATTCATACAGCAGGTTAACTATCACATTTTTTAATATAAAAATTAAAATAAAACTAAATAAAAACTAAACTAAACTGAATGTTTTTCAACAAATAATAATAAAACTTAAACTAATAATTATTAGGTTGTGAAGCACAAGGCAGGTATTTGAGTAATCTAGTAAGCATTTAGAAAATAAAAACAAAGATGTACACAATACTAGCAGATAATACTAGGGCAAATGCTAAAGAACCACTAGGTGTTTTATTGAGGTTGTTTATGGGATAATATTTCATATTCTAGTGATTAATAGTGTTTATTGAGGTTGTTTATGGACTAATATCTCCTATTCTAGTGATTAATAGTGTTTATTGAGGTTGTTTATGGACTAATATCTCCTATTCTAGTGATTAATAGTGTTTATTGAAGTTGTTTATAGAATAATATCTCCTATTCTAGTGATTAATAGTGTTTATTGAGGTTGTTTATAGAATAATATCTCCTATTCTAGTGATTAATAGTGTTTATTGAGGTTGTTTATGGACTAATATCTCCTATTCTAGTGATTAATAGTGTTTATTGAGGCTGTTTATGGACTAATATCTCCTACTGTAGTGATTAATAGTGTTTATTGAGGTTGTTTATGTAATAATATCTCTTATTCAACTGTTCCATGATATCAGTCCAGTGATGCCTTGTTTGAAATATGTGTTAAACTTCTTTTGGAGAGTAAATAGCTGTACTAAAGCCAATCAACTCACTGTCAAGAAATTGTCAGAGAAACCAAAACTGAGCTAAAACACAGTGACACTGTCCTACCTCACCTTCTACCATAGAAGACTGAGACTGAGCATTTGTGGAGTATACTTAAATCGTCCCTTTCTAGTCCCTTTGCTCCTGTCCACAGAGGTTAGGGGCATTCTGTGTTTTTATTTTTATATTATTATCCTTGATATTCTATTCGATTAACTCTTTCAGTTCTGGATTTGGCTGTGCTGTAACACTTCAATCAGAATTGAATGTCTCTAAAATGTCCTATATTTGAATTACATCACCACGCACCAGCAGATACTCTTTCTCTCACCACATCCACCCATCATCAAGCAGAAATGCTAGTTCAGAGACATTTGTTAATACTTTGTTTGCCTCAAAAATATCTTCGTGCATCACTTACTCAACTCATGTTGACTTTAAAATGGATTTTTCATGATTATTTGGGAATACATAATCATTGTGATATGAAAACCCTGTAACTTAATTTCAGCTCTTTTTTCACTTGAAATATGAGCTGCTTTTACATGTTATGAGCATTTCATGATGGATGATCCAATCAAATGATTTAAAATGACTTGTAATAAAAGCTTGTTACAGGAGCCTAGAATAAATGTAAGAACATCTTTTTTCTCCTATAAAGTTGACGTTTTTAGTATAGATGGATGTTCACATAGTTTTGCTAGTTTTGAGAGAGTTTATAAAAGCAGAGTGGAAAGTTTTCTGCTTTTTAAACCTTTAAAAATGACTTGAATATTTGTTTTCCTCCAGACAACGGGAGACTATAATAAGACTATGAGCAGAAGCCCCTCAGCATTGCCTCCACTGACTCCACTGCTCTTTGGCTCCTGTGTGGTTTTGAATTTGCATAGCTCTACAGGAGCACCTGCTGCGCTTTGCCTCAGCTACACATGTCCACAGCTTCCCTCAACGCACTCCTAATCACAGCAGCAGATAAGGAGCTTGTGCTCGCCAGTGAGCTGCACAGACATCGCAGTGACGCAAGAACACACGTTTTTAAATGAGCTTTCTCCACGGTGATACCTCTGGGGCTGCGGGTCCACTTAGCTGCAATGTCATTAGTTTGGATTTAAATGAGGACTTTGCTGTTGTGCAGCGCCATCCATTTAGACTTTAATTACAAACAGAATGTTTGGCTGCATCAGGGAGCTGGAAACTGCAGCAAAGCTTGTTTATAGTGAATGCAAGAAGTGTTCCTCTACACCCAGTGTTACAGGATTACCAGACAAGGGTTTAGAGAGATGACCCTTAGAATAAGACTACACTTTACTCTGAGAATAGACTGTATAATTAGACTATAGATTACTAATCAGGTAATGTTAAAAATCAGACTATAGCCATATTCAGATTGGATGACTTTATCAGGGGGATGACTTTTTTATATATAAACACCTCCTCAATGTTGAAACTATAGGACAAGTGAGTTTCTGGTTTGTACCTGTCGCTGTAATTATAATTGCTCCATTAATAAGCCTATTATTCTTTAATGAGCCTGTATAATACAGTCATGGCCGAAAGTGTTGGCACCCCTGAATTTTTTCCAGAAAATTATTGCAGTTACACATGTTTTGTTATACACATGTTTATTTCCTTT
>BRDA01074158.1:0-11644 GCA_036984385.1 Crenuchus spilurus | reverse complement strand
TTTGTCTGGAACCTCCTCTTCGACCTTACCATCAAGGGTGGCCCTACCAGGAGCATAGCTCCAGATGGTATCGCTCTTAGATTCAAAGGTTCTCCCAAGCTTCTCCACCACGGCAAGGTAGCGATCTCAGGAGAAGTCACCAACTGCTTCTGATGGCTTATTCCCAGGTGGGGGCATGACGACTCTGTTGCGAGAGCGTTCTGACACTGCCGGACTCATCTGTGGCTGCTGGCCTGTCTCGACTTAGTATTTTGTTTATAAGGGATTTATTATGATTATTGCCATTTACCTTAAAGTCATTAATATGGTAACATGAGTGTTTTATTAGTTCTTTTATAAGTGTTAAACCGTGAACCTGGCAACAGCAGAGTCTCATGCAGCCTGCTGTTGGAAACAGTGCCTGTGTTGCCAGGTTCCACAGTATCCTCGATTTGGAACCAACTTTGAGGCAAAATGAGAGGGCAAGTGCTTGGAATGTAAAGCGCATTACAGTACATGTCTCTGTAGCATGCTTTTAAAAAAACTTTGCCTGTGCTGGCATACTTTCGCAACCGGTCACGAGAGCCACCAATAAAGCATGGCGAGCCGCATGTGGCTCGGGAGCCGCGCAATGAGTATCCCTGGGCTAGACAAACAGCAACAAAAGATCGTACTATAGGTTTCCTAAATTTACCACATTAAGGAAAACTTGGGAAGATTCCATCAGGCGTGAAAACTGGTCAGCAAGTGACTATGACAGTGTGTTCTGATCATTTTGTTGGAGGTAGGTTACTGCAAACATTTTTATTCTACCCTAATTATATACCGAAATATATACTGCACTGATAAATAAATAAGCCTCTAATGATAAACATACACTGGCTAGCTTGCAACAACGTGTTTACACTAAAAACCCACTGCATAAATTGAAAATACAAGTTGACACAACAAGATGATGTTTAATATCCAAAGAAATATTATCTGCATATAGTTACAAAAGCTAGTAGACAGTAGATAGAGAAGTATTTACTTACCAAATAAAGTTGTAAACACTGTAGTGTAGCTGGCATAGACAAACAAGAGAAAATGGTGAACAGGATGTTGCCGGTTGTGCGGTGCATTCTGGGATTTGTGAAAGGGGCGAATGTATGCAAAGAATTTGTATTCTGTATGGACAGCACTGTGAGTGGTTCTGATTTTCTTGCAGGACAGCTCCATCAATAAGAACTTCCAATCAGACTAACATCTAAAGCCTGTAGATGCCCAAAATGCCTCCATCATATACTAAATGCATACAGTCCAGGAATAGAGATGGTATTTTAATGTAACATTTAGACATGACCCAGCCACTGATATACCTGAACCAGGCAATCACAGAGTGACAACTAGAAGAGCAGAAATGTTCCTGAGACTTTTCAATTATGGTTTTGGAAGTGAATGAAGACCATTGCTCATGTGGGGTCCTCACTCACCTGTTCTGTAAGCCTCTCTGGTCATCACTCAAGTGGAAGAAGAAAGCACCAGTAGCGAATGCCATTATCACAGTTTCTATCATCTGTGGAGTAGTGTGAGAGAATCAAGGTCAGCTTCAAGGAGCCATCAAAAGCATAGTTTTATATACACAGTCCTATCAAAACATTATGACCACTCTTGGTTTAGACAACTCTGCTCAGGACATCACAGCCAATAAGTGAGCACACCAGTCAATTGTAGCAGAGTGTAAAACGAACATGGGCAAAGGATGTGACTCAAAAACGGCATAAGGTACTGGGCAAGTAGTGGCAGCACATCAGAAGTCAGACTTCTTGTACACAGAGTGCCTCCCAACAGCATAACAGAGATGCCCCATGGACCACTGATGCCAACAACTGGTACAGGTTAATTAACAAGCCAAAGTGGACCAGGATGAGTGCCTCTGGATACAATCAGTCACCTAATACAGTCCATGTCGTGAAGTCATGCAGTCATCTGAGCCAAAGGTGGTTATTTCCAGTTATGTAGGTGGTCATAATTGCAATATAGTCATATTAGAGTATTAATAATCAGACAGTCATTGTAGAATCAGTGTTTTTAGTGTCAGGAAAAGTAACCAATAGCATCAGGTTGGTACAGGATCCAAGACTGTATAGTGTTTGTTTTGGCTCCAGCCCATAGCTCAAATAACTGAAATGCCCAAACATTGGCAGTAGCAGCTACAGTAGCTACTTGATGTTACAATAGTTTAAAGTACAACTTCAATTCCAAGAGAGTTGGGACATTGTGTTAAATCTCATACACAGCGATGGATTGGCACCCTGTCCTGGGCTTAGATAGTGTAATGCACAGTCCTGCATCCAGTGAGGGGGTAGGGGACTACTGATCAGGTTTAAGCAGATGGAATATCCGATATGGACCCATATATTATTTATATAGAACATAGATTCTGAAAGTGAGATTTTGCCATTTCATGAAAGTCATTCAGAACAGTCAAAAAAGCTGGGACAAGGCCATGTCTAACATTGTGCATCATCCCCACTGGAACATCAAGAGACCAATTTTGTTTAACATGGCATTCAAACTGCTCAGTCCAGGGCCTTCTTTGCCAGATCTCACTTCATGATGCACCAAATACTTTCACTTCTGCTCTACTCCAATTGTTCTGGAAGCCATGTTGTTGTGATGGACGCAGCATGTGGTTTAGCATAGTCTTGCAGATTTATGCAAGGGCTTTCCAGAAATGGGATGGGAGCATATGTTCTAAACCCCCAACTGTTGAGCACCGAGTACCTTTCCTGATGTGCAAGCTGCCTACACACCATCAGCACCAATACAACCCCATACCATCACAATGGATAGTGTCCGATTTCCAAAAAACTTGGAATTGTTTCATCCAACAAAAGAACGGTTTTCCATTTGGTCTCCATCCACTTTAAATAAGCTGTGGAAGAGATGGTGACTTCTGAATCGCAAGTGTGAGAATAAGGGTGAGTTTGGGGCAGTAATCAGGACTTATGGATGCTGACGGGTATCTGCCTGGCACAAAAGCAGTTCCCAGGGTGAAATGCTAAGCAAATGAGCCTAGGAAGCCCCATCTCTGGGCCATGTGGTCAGGTGATGGCCTTTATCCATGTTCCCCCAGCCTTTTTTCTCCCATCTGCACATGATATCATTGTAGACATGGTCCAAAGGAGGCAAGAGTCGAGCCACAATCGCCAAATCCGCTTATCTTAGCTGGCCCTTGAGGGATTAACCTAAATTATCTGGGGCCAATTAGCTGTTAATTCTAAAAGTGAGGTCTCCACATGCTCATTAGGCACCAAATGCCATTAAAGTCTATGAAGGGAAGATGAAGGAATGTGGATTGGAGGAGGCAACACAGCAGGCTCAAGTGAGGAAAGTCCTGTCATAACGTCTTTGACCTGCGACAAACCCACAGATGTTTAGTTTTGTTTGGAAACAGATCAAAGTCTTGTTCTATTGTAACAGCAATTGCAAATACATTGCTATAGTATCTATGCTTTTGCCATGACTGGCCAATTGCTCAAGAGTGGTAATACCATCATGATAGAACCAGTGATTTTTGGACACTACCATGATTGCAGTAACAGAACTACAATGGTAATAAGTAATTCCAAGATAGTTTTAAAACTAGCTGTATTACTGAAGTATCACCTTGGAATCTCCAAGGCATGACCAAAACACATTGCTTGACCAAGATCCATTATCATTATTAAGTACTGTACATCCCCATGGACCACACCCCCAAATTCAGAACAGGATTCTAACTGGACAGTGATCATTTTCATTGTGGCACCTTTTCAGCAGTGCTGCTTTATGAAATAACTATTTGATTTGGCTCGTTCACGTCACCACAGTGGAATAAACCCTGTTTAAAAGGTGTGTTGTGTTTGACTAATTCAGCATTTCATTTCTCCCCCCAGGTGGTTGCTAAGATGTTGCTATGGTATCTGTGGTCATTGCTAAGGTGGTTGCCAAGGCTTTCCTGGAAGGTTGCTATGGTACTCAATGTGGTTGCTAAGGTGTTGCTGGTGTTTTAATAAAGCTTTACAGGCTGTAATGGTAAGTCAAATCAAACAGAAAATTTTACAAAATCCATAAGTCTGATTTGGCTGATAAGGAAAATCAAATCTATGCAATTAGATCTACCAACGGCCCAAATTTGGTGTTTCTAGCTCACAAATTGTGACCTCTAGTGGAATTTCAAATGTTGAGAAGTTTAGGGACACATTTGAATAGATTCCAAAGGGACCAAAATTCCAATAAGTTTTTAGGAAAACCGTGTCTCCGAACAAAAGTCTGTATACAAGCCCAGATCACAACCATGAACAAACGAGTTGGAATCGTGTCGATCTCAAACTGTGGGACAAAAAATAAAAATGAACAGTGGCTTTGCAATGCACAACAATTCTGTTTTTGGTGAATTGTCCAAGCTTCAAACTTGTACTCTGAAACAATAAAACACTAGTGCAGTTACCAGTTATGAGTTCTTACATGTGCCATAAAGGTCTGATGACTCAGTACCAAGTTGAGGACAGTTCTCCTCAGAACCCACTTGAACTGGTGTAAGAAACCATTTTTGTAGCTGTTGCTAGGATTGGGCCTGGCGCTCAACACCTTGCGCTCGATGATGTGCTCCAGCTCAGTCTTTGTTTCTTGAGCATAGCTGCTGTTCCTGTACCCCTCCACCAGCTCATCTTCAATACTCTGCCTTGTTTGTCCAGGCTTTTCATCTGCCAATGCTGAAAAACAAGATTACAGTCTTATACACAGATTTATAAGCATGTTAACTTTTAGGATGAGCTGCAGAGGGTAATGTCTTCAGTCCCTTCAAACCAGGGTTCTTGCAGGTTTGTGAGTTAAATTTAAGACATTTTAAGACCATTCTCACTGCAAGTTAAGTCCAGCATGACAAATTGCAAGAAACATTCTAATGATCTGACATTTGAAACATTTAATTTTCATTCAGTTATTGCAAAGGATTAATTATTAGAACAGATAATCAAGTTACATTTTCAACACAAGTAACCTTACCAACACAACCTCACTGTACACATGTCAGAGTTCTTTATCACCAAGGTTTAGCGTGCAGGACATTTGTATACAATATCGAGTTCACGTGCGAGCAAAAATCTTGCTCGCTCAACACATCCGAACGCACCCAGAATTGTAGAACAAACATAGCGCCATATCCAATAACAGCAGGGAAAAAAGTCACTAGTCATTTTTTTTTGGGGGGGGGATGAAAAGTCACTAAATATAGCAACAAAATTTGCCAACAGTTTAGCAGACATTAGCAGAAGTTAGCAAAACTTCTGATTAGACTATGCTTCTCTGGAATTAACAGAAAAAATGTAAGACTAATAAATTTAAGACCTTAGATGGATATCTGGCCGTTTTTAAGAATTTGTTTTAAATTTTAAAAAGTTTTTAATTTTAGACTAAGACCTCGCGGAAACCCTGTCAAACAAACGTTCAATATGAATTGGATTGTGATTTTTGTTTAATCACCTTTAGAGGACAGCATTGAGTAATGTTTGAGGTCTTAATTGCTTTTAGAAGGCAGCAGGTGTATCTAGGCCATTTCAATCTGGGGTAGGTAAGGCTAGACAATTGCTATGATTAGCCAGGTGGTTGCAAGTCTATCGATTCTCTGGCTCTGGTGTCTGGTGCTTGGAAAACTTTGGCTAGATGGTTGCAATGGTAACCAATATGGTTGCTAGTGTTGACGTAGAAGTTTAGTATCTGAAGACACTGAGGTACATAGAAATCAGAGCATTGACCTACCTGTACTGTGCAGATCAGATGTACTGGTGCGCTGGGAGTGTCCGTTAATGATGTCCAGGAAGAAATCAGCAGGGTTGTTATGCATTTCACAGATGTATCCTGGAACATCAGAAACTTTAGACTTCAGGAGTTCCACAAAAACAAAGTTACAGATATACTAAAGTTAAAGAAACAATCGCCACTCAAGTCATATTGGATCATTTTCCTCAAATGAGGAAGTACAATATTTGTCTCATTTGTTTAACTGGGTTCTCTTTACTTTTAAGACTTGTGGTCATATTTATGCTGAAATACATTTTAAAGGGTTCACAAACATACACCATTGTAGTCATGTGACTTGCAGAACAGCAAGGAATCCTGGGAGTTGAAGTTTGTAAATAGTGAAACTGGGCTTGGGAGGATGTCCACAGTCCATATTTAAAGTTAAAATACAGTATTTAAGTGACTGATGAGATGTTCTGTACATATTCTAAAGGCTCAGTACCAGTCTGGGGAAGCGGATCAGGTAAAAAAAAAAATAAAATAAAATTGTAGAAAATCGGCTCTTGAATGTTGCGATTTGGCGCTGAGTACCCATGCTGCTGAAGTATTCCAGTGCATCCTCAGTCGGCCCATGGTACACTTGTTTTCCACTGACCAGCAGCGTGAGGCTGTCAAACAGGCGGTAGATGGAGTAACGGGGCTGGTGGATGGACATTATGATTGTACGTCCATGACTGGCCATTCTGGAAAAGGAAAGGAAGACAGGCAGCCAGTGTGAAAGCACGCTCTATGCAAGTTTGGGGATTAGGAAATTGAACATTTTGTAAATGTGGGATGCTTGTCAATAATGGACTGGCTGAAGAGTAACTATTATACTAATAATGTGAGGACAACAGTACAACCCAGGAACACCATCCTTTATCTCAAATACGCAGTCATATCAGAATATTACAGGAATATCCACTTTTGGCTAAGCGTGTTTGCTCTGTGGTGATCACAGACACTTTCCTAGTGCTCCAGTTCATTAGAGGTTAACTGGTCCATTTAGTGGTTTCAGAGATGCTGCTTCCACCCCTCACCTGGCACCCCATCATGCCCTTTTGGACATCATTGATATGACATCCCAGAGTACTCTAATCCAGGGTTTCATAACATTCAGATATGACTGTATATCAGGGTCCCGATTCCTAAAGCAGACTGAAGGAGACCCCTCATACATCTTAGACCTAAAGCCCATATACTAAGCAATCACAGTACAAAATCGTTGGTTCTCATGAGCAGTTACTGGGTTCTCCGACAGGTCTGAAGCTTCTACTGACCGTTTGAGCAGATTCACCACAGAGTAGGCTGTGCTGGCATCCAGGCCAGTGGTGGGCTCGTCCAGAAACAGCACAGAGGGCTCAATGATCATGCCAATGCTGGTCCTCTTCCGTTCTCCTCCCGAGATGCCCCGTGCCAGCTCAGTGCCAACCTTAAGAGATATGAAGATTCATATTAAAAATATGAAATACTCAACTGTACATGATGCACTGAAACTGCACAGTTAACTCAATTTCTGGTCAGAAAATGTTGACTCAAAAAAACAAAACAATAAGTAGTTTATCAATACAATCCAAGTTAATCAATACAGCACTATGTTATCAATTGTCTTGCTGATGAAGGTGAATGAATCCACTGTATTGTTTATTTGTATTCTAATGATGACAGACTTGAAGACATTGAATAGGGGACTTCATTTTTAATATAAATGGGACTCGATGTTGCTTGAGTAAAATGTAATTGAGTCAGCATAACTACTGGTAATTTTTTTAATTGCCAGGTAAAAGTAGCTAAAATCATATCTACACCTCACTACGTCCCATGTATGTTTGGTTACCCGCGAGTTGGCTACTTGGTCAAGGTCCAGCTCAGTGATCAGTCTGTCAACTCTCTCCTCCTTTTCATTCTGACTGATGTCAGACGAGAGACGCAGCGCAGCTGAGAAACACAGATTCTCTCTCACCGTCAGAGTACCCATCATCACGTCATCCTAAACACATACAAACATTACATCAGAGGCAGCTCCTGTAGCTCCACCCACTTTGATCTTGTTCTCAGAATCAAGCAAGCATCTCATTTCTCATTCATATTTGTGAATTTCCTATTCCACCTTAAACAGCAGGCACAATAATAACTGCTGCAACATTTAAGGTGGAATAAGAATTTTGATGTTTATGAATAAGAAGCCAACTTGGGCTTTGCTATAAATTCAAGAACAGCTTTTCAAATGGATTCACAGGCTTTATGAGGTGTAGGTGTTTTAGCCATTTAATAAAACAGACCTAATTGTATTCAATTCAATTTATTTATAGAGCACATTTAACAGCCAGGGCTAACCAAAGTGCTGTACATTGAGCAATAAAAAATTATTAAATTGAAAATAAAAACAACATGTATAGGTAAAACACTAAATCAATAAAGAAAATGTAATAAAAGGAACAGAAAAAAATTTAAAACTTAAACAACTTCAAATATCAGCTTAACCGTTTTCATAAGCCAGTGAGAAAAGGCGAGTTGAGACTAGTTTTAAAAACATTGATCGAAGACTGGGATCTGATATCAAGAGGCAAGGAGTTCCACAGTTTAGGAGCAGCGACTGAAAAGCACGGTCACCCTTATGTCCTTATGTTAGGATTCTTGTCTGGCTCTCGTCTGAGGCGGTCGCATTCCTTCTCTCTCCTCACTATGCCTACCCTGCTTCCTTCTTTGTCCTGTCTGCCTGGCTTCACTCAGCACTGACCTGCAAACCCATGGATTGGATTGGATCAAGTGGACTCCAAAAATAATATCACTGCTCCTCTATGAGGAGTTTGGGCTAGGGAGAGCCTGCCTGTCCTGATGGACTGTTTGTGGCTGGACATGCGATGGACTTCGTGCGTCTAGCGACACTCTCCATGTGGATGAGGAAGAGGACGCACTATTTGGAATACTGGTACGGAATTTTGCTGAATTGGCACAAAGCTATATCTTCGTTTACTCAGAAATTAATGTGTTGGGTTGCTTGTCCGGGCCTATGAGGCACCCAACTTTGATTCGACCTGTGGGGCAGAACGGACATTGACTGTGATTAACACCTGGCTGGATAACATCCTGATGAGATGGTGTTCTGTGAAGTGCTGGACATTTGGAGATCCTTTAACAAAGAATTACCATGCAATTTCAGGTCTGTATGCACTAAACTTTATTTTGTCCTTATTCGGCCTTGACTGCCCAGCTGAAGAATTCTCCCGCAGGATTGCTAATTGTTGCTAGGGTCTGTCACCTTATCGTGTTCCTGATAAGGGAGGCAACTGTTTGGGCGCCTGGAAGCTGTTCAAGGCTACACAGCTGCTGTGCTCATCGCATGTCATCGTGTGGACTGAGAAACACAGACTCTCTGACTGCAGAAGGGCAAACAACCTGTTGTCTCCTGCCCCACTCTCCAGCTACCCCAACCTATCACCAACCGCTTCTGATGGCTTATTCCCGGGCGGGGGCATGACGACTCTGTTGCGAAAGCGCTGCCGGACTCTGCCGCTGCTGGCCTGTCTCTACCCCCCCACCTACCCTCCCAGCCCCTCCCTCACCATTTGCTATGTATTGTCGTTGTGCTTTAGGCGTAACAGGTGATGTTTTTCTTTTCCCACCTGGGCCCTCGTACTGCGCCCCACTTAGAGTGCAGTACGGGGGTTGAGGGGGTTTTTATTTTTGTATCACCTCCCCTCCCTCCCCATTGTGTTCCACTGTTTCTCTTCTGACTGATAATTTCGCTGTACTTGTACCTGTGCAGTGACAATAAATTGATTCTGATGTTCAAGCAGAGATTGAGTCACAGTTAAAAGGAATTTATTTGAGGACCTAAGCATCCTTTGTGTCTTATAGGAGCTTAACATCACTGATGTATGGTGGGGCCATGCCATGGAGTGCTTTTCAACCAAAGTAAAATCTTATATTGAACCCTATATTTAATAGGGAGCCAGTGTAGATAACCCATAACAGGTGTGATGTGTTACCGTTTTTTGTACTGGTAAGCAGTCTAGCAGCGGCATGATGGACAAGCTGCAATCAGGCCAATGAAGATTCACAAACACCCATGTAGACTGAATTACAATAATCTAGGCATGTTGTAATATAAGCAAGAATGACTGTCTCAAAGTCAGTGAAGGATAAAACAGATTTTAATTTAGCAATTCTCCTTAACTAAAAAACTACTTTTAACAGAATTTGTCAAATTTAAGAGAAGAGTCAAAACTAACACCTAGGTTTCTAACAGAGGGAAAGAAATCAAAACTGAAGAAAATGGAAGACTGTGTAAAGGATATGAAGCACTGGATGACGCACAACTTCCTCTTACTAAACAGCGACAAAACAGAGGTCCTCCTCCTAGGTCCAAAATCAGCTTTAAATAAGGTATCTGACTTAATATTACATTGCATTGCATTTAGCGGACGCTTTTATCCAAAGCGACTTACAATAGTGGGAAAGTACAAATGGGAAAAATACTAGAGTTGTACTAGTATTTACTAGTACTAGTATACTAGAATTAACATTTCGATATCGAATGTTGAGTGCATATCAGTACTCATGGGAGTATTTGGGATCACTAGAGCAGGTGCTCTTTGAAGAGCTCGGATTTTAGGAGTTTCTTGAACCCAGTGAGGGACACCTCTGCTCTAGTGGTGGTAGGTAGCTTGTTCCACCATCTGGGAACTACTGAGGAGAACAGTCTGGATTGCTTTGTGTGAATGTTAGGCAAAGCAAGGCGACGTTCAGTGGAGGAGCGCAGCGACCGGGCCGGGACATAAGAGGGAGCCTGCTCTATCATCACCTTATAGGCGATCGTGCAGGCTTTGTGTTTGATCCGGGCAGCAATCGGAAGCCAGTGTAACTCAATGAGCAGTGGGGTGACGTGCCCATTTTGGATGGTTATAAACCAGACGTGCTGCTGCATTCTGGACCATCTGTCAACAATATTAACAATATTAAATCTTGCTGACTCCCCTGCTCATCTAAGCTCATCAGCTAAAAATTTGGGTGTCAATTGACTCAGACTTCTCATTTGATCAGCATATAAGTCACATTACAAAAATAGCTTTTCTACACCTTCGTAACATCTCTAAGTTAAGAAATGCCCTATCTCTACCTGACGCAGAAAAATTAGTACATGCTTTTATTACTTCATGATTAGATTATTGCAATGCACTACTGTCAGGATGCTCCAGCAAAAACTTAAACTCCAGTTAATTCAAAATGCAGCAGCCAGAGTCCTCACTAAAACCAGGAAATTTGATCATATCAGTCCAGTCTCATCAGCCCTCCATTGGCTTCCAGTTAAATATCGTATTGATTACAAAATCATTTTATTAACATAAAACCCTGCATGGTCTCACCGCTGAATACCTGCAAGACGTCATCACGCGCTATGACCCACCAAGATTACTCAGATCCCAGAGTGCCAGTCTCTTACTAGTTCCGAGAATTTATAAGGCTTCAGCGGGAGGAAAAGCTTTCTACTATATAGCCCCACGACTGTGGAATTCTCTTCCAGCTAGTGTTCGGGATGCACACACAGTCTCTACTTTTAAATCAAGACTCAAAACCCACCTGTTCAGTTTGTCATGTCACACGCAGTCATCGCTTTGCGATGGTAGGCTGCACAGATGAGTCACTTCCCTCCAATGCCATCTGTCTCTGGTTGCTTGTAGCAGGCTACCACATGATAATCCAGTCCACGTCTTGATGTTATCCATCCAGGTTATTCTTGGTCTTCCACGTCTTCGGACTCCCTCAACAAGTCCAGCCATAACACTTCCTTCAATGCTCTCATGTGCTGCCTCATCACATGACCAAAGTAACGTAACTTGCGGGATTTAATGTGCAT
>BRDA01074147.1:0-15778 GCA_036984385.1 Crenuchus spilurus | reverse complement strand
TATTCTGAATAAAATATTAGATGTTGGCACCTCCACATCATTGCATTCAGTTTTTATTCACAATTTGTTTAGTGTCCCAACTTTTTTGGAATTGGGTATGTCTAAATGATTGATGTGGGGTTGTATATTCACAAGTTTTTCCACAATAAATTCAGTCATTTTGTTACATTTTCAGATGCAAAAAAAACATTCTTGGTAATGTCCTTCAACAATGTAATATAAAAATATTAAATGTCAAATGTATATTTGTCTGACTTCACATGGCACACTTGCATTTCACTTTTTAATAAATGTTTTATGCACATCTTCACTGTAACACTTGCAACTAATGTTTGTTAAATTAGACTTTTAACACAAATTAATATTTATGTTAAATTCACATCAATTAGACATAATCCAAAATAGTCCAAATAAGTTTGCAAGTGTTATAGTCAATACTACTAGAGTCAAATCCAAGACCAGGACACGCTGAATCTGAGTGAAGACCAAAACGTTTAGTAGTTGACTCTGAGGCAAGACCAAGAGTATATTCAGCTTTTTAAATATAAAAAAGATAAATAAAAAATCATATAAAACGAAAAAGAAAAAAAAAATCAGGATAAAAATGTCTGTAGTGCATTAATTATCATTCATTACACATAATATATTAATAATCATCATCCATTATGTAAAAATGTAAATTTGTCATATGTTTCTGTGTCCCTTCTTCTCTAGTCAAAAGGTCATCACTTATATCAAACAATTACAAATAAATAATGTTGATTGGAGAAGATCAGTTACTTGATTTCCCTGTTAACCAATCAGAGCACAGATTTGATTTAGGCATGTTGAGGAAGGACTGATTTATTCAGCTTCATTAGACTTTTGATATTCAGTCACAATAGAAAAAAGTTCAGCAGTCCAAACATCGTCAAGACTGAGACTGAGACCAGTCATTTATGGAGACCGAGACAGAGTACTACAACAATAATCTTTACCACAAAGTGTCTTTAGCACAGCAATGATCAGACTCTCTAATATAGATCACTAGGTGTATGAAACAGAATATTGCAAAAATGATCTAGAACATTATTATTGTAGTTTTGTAATGCTATTCACTACAGAATATCAATTACAAATAAGGATTTGCACAGCCACACGTGCCCATAGTTGCCACTATAGGACCTCTCATATATAGACCTGAGTAACAATCTGCATCTTGCCATCAGGATCACCTCAAGGCTTGTCAGTATGAAGCCCTGCAATGTTCTAACCCTGGCTGCAATGACATCCTGTTACGCCAAAACCTGACAGACCATCAAAGAACCCTGTGTCCCTTTCGCACAGAATCCTGTGGCTTCTGCAAGAAACCATACCCTGTGGCCCAGCTGCCGGTCAGAGACATTGTTCAGTTTTACATTCAGTCATGAGATTGATCTCATATACAGATCAGCTAACACTGTCCAATTAACCATTACAGGACCATGAAAAGACCTCATGCCCAGAGGCTGAAGTGCAGTGCCCCAATAAATGCCCTCATATGGTTAAAAGACATAAGGTGAAATCTGATGTCTTTCCCTTCACTTCTGTCCATTACAGTCTCTTACATTTCCCAAATAATAATAATAATAATAATAATAATATTTCTCAGTCACTGAGAGCTTACTACCTTACATTTTTCTCCTGCAGCTCAAAGATCATGCAGACGAGTGTTCAGAGGTGGAAACAGACTGCATTTACAAGAAATATGGCTGCACAGTCAGAGTAAGTCACAGTCAGTTTTTCTATAACAACTTAATTTCAAAAGACATAGCAATATCATGGACATACTAGAATAGAAGCTATTAGTTCAGCCTTTAAACAATGTCAATAAATGCTACTAATCACTAGAATAAGAGATATTAGTCCATAAACAACCTCAATAAATGCTATTAATTACTAGAATAGGAGATATTAGTCTATAAACAACCTCAATAAACACTATTAATCACTAGAATAGTAGATATTAGTCTATAAACAACCTCAATAAACACTATTAATTACTAGAATAGGAGATATTAGTCCATAAACAACCTCAATAAATGCTATTAATTATTAGAATAGGAGATATTAGTCTATAAACAACCTCAATAAACACTATTAATCACTAGAATAGTAGATATTAGTCTATAAACAACCTCAATAAACACTATTAATCACTAGAATAGGAGATATTAGTCTATAAACAACCTCAATATACACTATTAATCACTAGAATATAGATATTAGTCCATAAACAACCTCAGTATATGCTGTTAATCACTAGAATAGTAGATATTAGTCCATAAACAACCTCAATAAACGCTATTAATCACTAGAATAGCAGATATTAGTCCATAAACAATAATCACTAGAATAGCAGATATTAGTCCATAAACAACCTCAATAAACGTTATTAATCACTAGAATAGCAGATATTAGTCCATAAACAACCTCAATAAACAATATTAATCACTAGAATACAGATATTAGTCCATAAACAACCTCAAAAAACAGTATTAATTACTATAATAGGAGAGATTAGTATAAGCAATATCAATAAACACTATTAATGTTATACCCCACCTCTGCCTTGTCCACATGTTCTGGGTTTATTTACATTTGCCATGTGCTTTTGTTTACTTTCACGTCATGTCTCCATGTCCTCACCCTCATCATATTGTCCTGTCATATGATTTTGATTACGTTTCATACGTGCCATCTTTGTCTCCACATGCTTGTTTACATCTTCCTCATGTCTTGTTTATGTCTCCGTCCCCCAGTTACGTCATATTATTTCACAACCCTGACATCTCATTATCTCTTGTTATGGTTTGTTCTTTAACCTTCCTTGTGCTTCACAGTCTTCATCAGTCATTGAAGATGCCTATTGTATGCCTAATTTGCCCAGCCTAGTTTGTGACAATTATAAACACTAGAATAGAAGATATTAGTCAATTAACAACCTCAATAAATACTATTAATCACTAGAATATGAAGTATTAGTCCATAAACAACCTTTCCTGGTGGTGTTTCTTTCATGTTTTGTTATTACTAAATCTGTAAAGCTGCTTTGTGACATCAGTTGTAAAAAGCGCTTTATAAATAAATTTGACTTGACTTGACTTGATATGAATGAACAGCTGCATTAAAGCGTATAAATGCAGTCGTAACAACTGATGGATGACCAGAACTGAGCTAAAAAGTGGTGACACCATCTTACCTCACCCTTCTATGATTCAGTTCTTACTAGGAAGGCAGGAACTACTTTGTTGAAATTGAAAACAATGTTTCAGAGGACATGCCAGTTACAAGGTTAAATTTTGAGCTTCTTCTATTTAATGTACACATGCTCGCTCTTGGTCAAATTATATGTATGTATGTATGTGTGTGTGTGTGTATGTATGGAATATATATATATATATATATATATATATATATATATATATACACACAAAGGTGGGTAGTAACGAGTTACATTTACTCCGTTACATTTACTTGAGTAAGTTTTTGAAAAAAATATACTTCTAGGAGTAGTTTTATATCACTATACTTTTTACTTTTACTCGAGTAGATTTGTAAAGAAGAAACTGTACTCTTACTCCGCTACATTAGGCTACAATGAGCTCGTTACTTTTCTTTTTACCTCTTATGTATTCTACACGTCATTATTTTTATCCCCCTCATGTTTTATTTTGAGAGTGACTGACTTCCAAAGGCTCTACCATGTGACTATGTTTCACCAATCACAATCAAATGTAGTCGTGCAGTCTCGTCACGTGACCATACTCAATCTCACCAGCGGGACGGGTTAGCTTTACAATTTACAGTCGTAGCAAACGGAAGAAAAATGTCAGAATCAGCGGTCGGCAATGCAGACGAAGAGGAACACCATTGGCCTCATATTGAAAGCATGTTTACCTTACAAAAAGTGCGAAACAGCAGCTACATTATGCAGGTATGGATCTACTCCACACCTTTCCTCACACCAAGAAGCTGTCACTCAAAGTCAACACAGGTCTTCCTGCATCTGCAGCCTGTGAGAGACTTTTCAGTCATGCAGGACTCCTGTTCTCTGCTAAACGATCACAGCTTCACTGCAAGAGCCTTGAGAACCAACTACTGTTGAAGCTTAATAGTGACATCACTGAGTGATTCTTTGGTGAAAGTTTGTTTCTGCTTGTTTTGTCTCACACACACACACACACACACACACACACAGTTTATGAGAGTTAATGGGCTGCCTTGTTTTAGTTCTGCCTGCAGAGCCCGGTGAAAAATTTGTGTTCTTAATTATGTATTTATTATTGTTATATTAATTTATTTTTTATTGAAGTACTTGAATTTACCAGGATTATTTTAATTTAAGCTATTTTGTAATTAATTTATTAATTTAAATTTATTTTATTGATTGGATGAACTCTGATTTGCCTAAAGATGTATTTTTGTTTGTCTGATTGAATGCTTGTGTTAACAAATAAATCAGACGGTACTCGACAGTTACTCAGTACTTGAGTAGTTTTTTCACCAAGCACTTTTTTACTCTTACTCAAGTAATTATTTGGATGACTACTTTTTACTTTTACTTGAGTCATATTATTATAAAGTAACAGTACTTTTACTTAAGTACAATTTTTGGCTACTCTACCCACCTCTGGTATTATAATTCTATAATTTTTAATGTAATGTTGAATTGTTTGATTAATATAAAATTTTGGCCTTAAAATCAGCTCAATAACTAAAAAATATTTATTTTTTGCTTATCTTTATATTTTTCCTTTACCTGCGTAACCCCCCCCGAAAATTGGTTTGATGGTGATTTACTGCGGGCTCACAGTAGTGGGAATTTTATATTTCTGTTCTGACGTGATCTAGATTGGTGACATAAA
This sequence comes from Crenuchus spilurus, assembly GCA_036984385.1. Taxonomy (NCBI): domain Eukaryota; kingdom Metazoa; phylum Chordata; class Actinopteri; order Characiformes; family Crenuchidae; genus Crenuchus; species Crenuchus spilurus. The sequence continues at coordinate 10,892 of BRDA01074147.1, read as the reverse complement.
AATGGCCAGTAGGCACAAATCTGGACCACAGAAAAGAAAAGACAAAAGGAGAAAGATGAAACTCATAGAGGTGAAAAGAGAATATATAAAGAGGTTTATTATAAGAGAGCATGAAGAGACAGCAGGACTCGACTCCGGTGAGCCCAGAGATTACGGTAAATAAACAACAACCGCGAGCGTTGTAGCACCGTAAAGTTTAAGACCCCATACGTTTGTTGTAAAGAGGCCTAACTCTTAATCCCTGACTGAAACAGCCCAGAAGAGCAGCACAGGCAAAAAAACACCAAAATGACAGGGTGAACTGCCAGAGAAGGCTGCGGCTCCCAGCGCAGGGGGCGTCGCCAGACATATTTTACTGATGCACATGCCCCAGTATTGATCTGCAGTGCCCCAGTATAGATTTCGCCAGTAAAAAAATCACTTCAGAGTTTTAGGTCTACGTAGAATACACTAGAAAATGCACACGTAGCTACTTAATATAGTAATTCATTGCAATTCTATTCACTCGACACAATACCCACATGGCTACTTAATATGAAAATTTATTCACGTGTAGAGAGAGCACACGTGTGAGAGAGGGAGAGAGAGAGAGAGAGAGTGCTACGTGACTAAAGGTAACGTAACGTTAGCCCATAATTTGCTGAATACTTATATAATATCATATATTATTTTAATCTTGATTGAGTCAAACATTATTACTCCTGTAGATGGATATCAAAGTTTTTGCCCCTGGCTAGGCTACCTCAACCTGTGTCTATGACGTTAATGCTACGTTAGCTAAACGTTATTCCTTGTAGAAAAACAGCCGAATTAGCATTAGCAGTACAGACAGTGACTTTAGTTAGAAATGGCTAAAGTAATAAGGATGGGAAACCCAAAGTGGTGACGGGAACATCCAGTGAATTAACGGTGGTATCATGCTGGTTGGGACTTATGCATCAATGATGAATATGAGAGAGCTTGTGTTGACTAGATAGCCCAGGAATACTGCAGTGGTTCAAACTCAAATGGTGCACCTTCATGTTTGTAAATGTGGGTACATTTTTCCTTAATCATCAAGTCGTGACCCAAAATTTTAAACCATTCAAATTTATTTCACAGAAAAAATGCACAGTAATATGGACTGTCTTGTCAGTCGTTTTTGCCTTTATAATTGGCTAAAATACTCTTGTCTCCAGAAAAATGACTAAAAATATATTTTTGCTTGTACCAGTAGTGGTTTACAAGTCTAGAGTAAAGTTCACAAGTAGGCCAAATGCATCATTTCATTCTGGTGATTAATCAAAGATCCAGTCAACAACATAATCTGATCTGATTGTTTAGTTTAAAGCACTATTTATGCTTTCTTAAATATAAATAAGAGCAGAAATCTTTTTTTGCATACATTATCTGTGCCCCAGCTGTGCCCAGTACAGTCTTAAGTCTAGTGACGCCCCTGGTCCCAGCCCCGACTCAGAGCAGCACGGTAGGTGACAGCGTCCATCATAAACAGTCCTCGATCTGTTGCTATTGTAAAAGACCTAAGACAAGGCTTATCTATTACAGAAAAAAATCAAAGTGATTAATATGGGGAAGAAAGCCAGACGGAAAGGGGGGAGGCGGGGTTGATGAATTTTTTTTTTTTTTTGTGTGTGGGGTGGATGTTTGGGGTGTGAAGCTTTCATGCCCCTGGCCCCAACAAGTCTGTCAACTGGCCTGCTCATGAGTAAACATAAAAAACATTCAACACCATCTCTATTGAGTAGGTATGTGTAACATGCATTTGCAGTACAGAAAGTACAACTGTAACTTAATAAAGTTACTACTACTACTGTATTAAAGTACAGTCGCAGATGTTCATTATTTCTTGTAGCTACAGCTAACTGTAAGTTTATGCCCCCAAAGTTTGAATCCCAGCTCATGATGCTTGCCATTGGCAGCCAGGACCCGGGAGAGCAAAAATAGGCAATTCTCTTTCTGAGTAGTTAAGATGGCAATCTCACTCCAGCACTACTAGGTAATGTTGGCTGGCTCAGGCATCTGCCAAGTGAACCATCAGAACTGGAGAACCTGTGCTTTTCTCCAAGCAGGTTGGCAGCCCGGTGGCAATGTATCAGCAGTAGCTCAAAAAGAGGCGGAGCTTGATTTCAAATGTATCAAAGGAGGCCTGTGTGAGTCTGCACTCTCAGAGTCAGAGATATTACAAGTGATGGGGAGAGTCAACGAATGGGCATATTGAATTTCTACCACCTGAAGCTCAACACTAGCAAGACTACGTTTCTCTTCATTCCTGGAACCATTGGTCTGCATCATGAACTTCCTGTCCTGTTAGAGAACTCCATCATTGTTCCATCTCAAGAAGTAAGAAGCCTAGGGGGCGGCTATAGCCTAATGGTAAGGATCTGATCTTGTGACCAGAAGGTCGCTGGTTTGACCCCCAGACAGGACATGACTGAAGTGCCCTTGAGCAAGGCAACTAACCCCCTAACTGCTCCCCGGGCGCCAGTGGATAAGGGCTGCCCACCGCTTCAGGCACAAATTCTCACAGCCTAGTGTGTTCAGTGTTTCACTGCACGAATGGGATAAATGCGGAGGTTAAATTCCGTTGTGTGAAAATCACATTGGTGAATTGGTTCATCTTAATCTCTTTAATCTTTGGGGTTTTTTTTTTTGTATCTTTAATGACCAGTTATTGTTTTCTACTTACATCGTCTTCAACATTTGATGGATCTGACCCTTTCTAACTCAGGATGCTGCCCAGGTTCTTGTCCAGTCTCATGACTTGACTACTGGCTCTTGGCTGGTCTTCCTATGAGAGCCATCAGGCCTCTGCAGCTGATCCAAAATTCTCTTAGAAAGTTCTCTTACATCACTCCACTGTTGTGTTCACTTCACTGGCTTCCTGTAGCTGCTCGCCTCAGATTCAAAACCCTGATGTTTGCCTACAAAGTAAGAAATTGACCTGCCCCTCCCTACCTAATGGCAATGTTCAAGTCTCGAGCCTCACCTCGAACCCTTTTAGCTTCCAGTACAGCTCGGCTTGACCCGCCATCCTTCAAGACACGTGGAAAACTAGCATCAAAACTCTTCTCTGTCCAGGCATCCAGATGGAACAAACTCCTACTGACTGTTCAAACAGCAGAGTCCCTCACAGTCTTCACACACAGACTGAAGAGCATCTCTTTGTGGAGCACTTAAGCAGCACTAGTTTAAAACACTTATTGTAATGTATTGTAATGCTCTTATATTGTGTATAAGTGTGTATCTTTCCTTCTTTCTAGGTATTAGTGATGGTTTAGTTCTAACAGTGTCTGAACTGAAGAGTAGTTTGGACTCTAACCTGTCTGTACTAGCTGAGGTAATTCTGTTAATTACAGAACTACAGAATTACAGAAAGTGTACATCACTTTGGATAAGAATGTCTGCCAAATGCTGTAAATGTAAATGTACATAGGGGAGAAAATTGGATAAAAAAAGGTTTAAGCACCCCTGGTTAAATGACATATTTACTGATTTTCTCAATGAAAGCTAGGACATCATATTTTAACAAATAAATCGATTTTTTTAATTACATAAATTGCTGGGAGCATTGCATTGATCAAACAACTGTCAGTGCTACAGTGTTATTGATACCTCATTTGTTAGAGAAAAAAAACTGTGCTATCTATTATGTCAATAGTTCTTTTCAGAAACCTGTTCTATGAATATATTATATGCTCTTTTACAATATATTACTTTACCATTTTTCACAATAATTTAGAATCTTACACTGACTGAAGACCACAAATTAAAGAGAGAACAGTTAGGAACCAGTCCTATCAACAGTCAGAGTATGTGCTCCTCTTGTGGCTCTGTAAATATATGCACAGCAAATGAAATGTCTTTTCATGCTAGTAGGAAGATAAAAATCACTTCTGATGGATTCCATCGTTTACTGCAGCAAGCAAATATATTAGAGAGTGAAAAAAACTGCCTCAGCCTTCGCATATTTGTGTACATTTACACATTTGTGTACACAAAACAGCTTAAAGAGAGAAAAATGCATCTGACATGCTTCCCACAACTCCATTTCAAACACTTTTAGAATAAAACATGACGTGCAAATTCAGGGTCGAGCTTAAACAACCCGCACTGTGGATACGGATTTACCTCACTTTTTTAAATAAAAGAGTTTGGTAGATCATTCAAACAATGTTGCAAGTTTCAAAACATACAGCATGCTTCACAGACCATACAAACATTCTCAAAAATGTAGAAAATCGTCCTGCTCTTGACACTTTACACAACCACATTATTCAGTATTAAAGGGCCCTTGTAATAGAAAACTGAATATAGAAATGGGTATTCTGAAAACCCTGTTACAACTTCTAAACATACCATCCATTCCCAAGCTCATACAGTCCACAGGCGTAAGCTATAAAAACAGCCCATTTTGAATTCATTATATTTGTGATGTCATAAAATAAAATCATTTACTCTACCCACTTCAGCCTGTAAGAGTTTAGTTTGACCTTTTGTATTCTGAAGTTATTAGGAGTGTTTTGGACAGGAATTATTTTTGAATGAGAGAGCCAATCAGAACAGAGGTGATTTACTTATAGCAATCATGAGCCCTATTCAAGTTTGATTAGTTTATCAGGAGGGATGTTTTTTTTGTCTCCTTAGTGCTGAAACTCCTGCATCCAAATGACATTAACATTACTACAGGACAAGTGAGGAACTGATTTGTTTGCATCACATGATCATATAATCACAGTTCATTTGTACCTGTAGCTGTGATTATTATCAATTCTTTAATAAGCCTACATTATTCTTTAATAAACCTAAATAAGACGGTATTTCACCTTATGGATTTTACTTTCTTTTCTCAACATAATGCTTACCCAGGTAAAGTATGGCATGTAAGATCTTCCATCCACACCAACTGATTATTGAGTAAGTCTTCATACTTTTGGGTTGTGATGTGTGAAGGATTTTAGTGATTCTGTGTATAAAAAAGGAAATATGGCTAGCAGCAGCTAAAAATCTTTATTTTCCAGCACACTTCTTTGAAAATCAGAGATATTTGTTTACAGACAGGACTAAAATGATTAGACGAGCTTTGATTTAGCTGTAAAACAGTAGATAATTCAGCCTGTAATTTTCTCAGAGGATGTGGGGGAAAACACAGATATTGAGGATCTGGATGTAAAAGAAGAAATTACCCCAGGTTCCCCTGTACTTTGAATCAAACCTGAATAGGGCATTAAAAGTATAGTAAAAATAATCAGCCTGTAAAAATGAGCCAGTGAATTATGGTCATGTAACTGCTTTTGTCAAAAAGCTAAAAAAAGTTAAACATAAAGAGGACCTCAGGGAAAACAGTAACATACAGGAAAAATGTAGGATGTGACCTCTGAGGATTTTAATGCCATGTGGAAGAGTGCAATATATTTTGTCTACACTGATCTGATGTCCGGTTATAGGTTGGAAAAAAAGGACGTGTTTATTTGTAGGCAACCGACCGTGGTTAAAACTGGCCACTTACGTCAGACCCTGTGTGTTTTGGCCGTGCTGATCACACATCAGGGACAGAAAGTATGCAGACAGTTTGTCCGACCAGGGTCCACAAATCAGGCTTTTTACTCCACTGCCAAGCTGTATGCTACTGCTGCAAACACTAGCATCCATCTGGGACATGAGGGTGGGATATTAGTATGTGCGATAAGCCTAGCAGTTACAGATTACCACCAGACAGCAGTAAATCAATGAAGCAGTGGGTGGAATGAATGGAGGAGCATAGAGTACAGATATAAAGACTACAGGTGCTATACTTTGTAATGCCCTTAAAAGCTCCATGGCATTTTCTTTGTTATTTTGTATGTTAGTTTTCACACATTTACACTATTACATGTGTTTAAACAAAACTGTTGTGGATTAGTATTTCTGTGAGGACTTTAAATGCTAATATTTACTTTATTAAATATAGTACTTTACTCTTTAATTCACTTCAGCCATTTATATTGTGTTACTCGTTGACATATCCATGCTCTGCCCACAACTGTGTTGTTTTGGTGTTACTATAGTGACACTGGTTAAGTGTGGATGGGCTTTTCACACTAATTAATTTAATAAAATGAAGAGTCAGATGTTTGTAAAACTTACAGGTTTAAGGTTATTTATAAATCTCTATCAAAATATTTGATAGAATGTTACTTAAATTATGAACAAATATGCAAAATGTATTCCCATAACCTGTAAAGTTTAATTAAATTACTTTGGCATGCATTTAAATATTTAGTTGTACATTTTCGTTTTTATTTTGACCAAATTTTTTCCCCCACTGTAATAGTAGCCAATAAGCCCACACATTGGCTAGGAATCTTTCAATCACTTGCAATGTTCCTGACTCTAGCAGGGTGAAAGTCGCATTAGCACAGGCCTCCTCTGATGCATGTGAAGTCACTCACTGCCTCTTTTCAACTGCTGTTGATACATCATCACTGGGAGGCCAACTCGCTCAAGGAAAAGCAAAGGATCCCCAGCTGTGATGGATTGCCTGGCAGACGCCTGAGCCAGTGGACAATGCATGGTAATAGTGATAGGGAGAGAGTGCCATCTACTCACTCAGAGATAGCACAGCCAATTTTGCTCTTTCAGGCCCCAGCTGCTGATGGCAAGCAGCATGACCAGGATTCCAAACCGAGATCCTCTGATCAATGAACTGTTTACCATTTACTCCAAAGAAAAATGCTTCCTCAAAACATTTAAGCTACATTAACTTTAATGTGTCACTGCTAAAACTTATGACTGATGATGTCACTACATAAACAAAGTACCAAATACCAGTATTTAGTGTAAAACTCAAAAGTCAGAATCATCCATTTCAGGAGACAGAAACAGAAACAGATCAGCGAGTGACCACAAGCAACAATTTACTTTTATATTAACAATAAGGGCTGAGCAGTTAAATCAATGCAAAATACTGCCATGGTTAAAGGGTCCATATAATTTAACTATGATGGTATTTTGCATTGATTTAATTTTTGATTTTATATATATATAAAAAAAAAATTCACAATTTTTACACCTACATTTGTGGATCTGGAGTGCCTACAAACCTGCATACTGTAAAAACTTACCACACAGTCAGTATTTTTGAGGGTTGACTGAATCTGGAAACATACAATTTTCTGGGATTTTACCATGCCCACCACAGGTGTAAGATCACCCACAAGACTGAACACAGCTAATGCCATTTTATTTGTACACATTGTTAGATTCAAAGAAAAAAACAAAAACAAAACCAGCATAACAGAAAGCCGGAGAGTGGATTATGAATAGTTTGTGATGGCAACATCCAACATGAGCTTTTCTCTTCAAGTGAAACCACAGCTTCAGTGAGTGAAAGTGCATGTTATCATTTTTCGTGCTGCTGTGGTCTTTGCTTTGCCCATACTGCACTTTTATTTGTGCTACAGTGTTACAGTGAGGTTGTTTTCATAGACTGGATTTGTATCTCTAAAAACTTGTCTGTTAGTTGTGGCCTTGAGTATGATGCGTTTTATGGAACTTTCATGACTGTCTTATTCCAGCTTTCTGTTCAACTTTAAACAAAGCAGCAGTGGTATAAGATACATATAAGAAACTCTCTCTCTCTCGCACACACACACACACACACACACACACACACACACACACACACACACACACACACACACACAGAATGTGTGAGTATTAGAATTTGTGTGAGTGTGAGTATTATAATTTTCCGTTCCATATTAAATGATGCATGATTAGTGTAACTGCTGCACCATTTAAGGTGGAATGGGTTATCTGAATAAGCCAATGAATAAGAAGCTCACTTCCTCTTTGTTGGTTTGTTGTTCATCACAGTTCTAAAAAAATCATCAAACAGGCTGATCTAATGACTAAGCCCTGAGGTATTTTGCCCAAAAATGTGACTGACATTTAATTTAGAACCTCAGGCATCTTGTTAACTTGTGGAAAAGGGTTACATTATGGGACCTTTAAAATAATCAATTTAATCATTGAGGTACATTCACAATGTACAAAGGGCAGCCTGGGCTCAATGGTGGGTTTGGGACCACAGTGTCAGTGGATTTATCGCCTGAACAATAAGACATGACTGAAGTGCCTTTGAGCAAGGAACCTAAAACCATAGCTAGGGCTGCCTATTGCTCAGGGCAAGTGTCCCATAGTTTGTTTGATTACTAGTATATGTGCAAAGCTGGGTTAAATTTAGAGCAATGTGCGTACAATTACATTGTTCAATGAGTGTACACCTTCACATATGTGCATCTGTAGTTTACATAACTATGCAGTGTGAGTTTTAGCTAAAAAGTCAATAAATAATGTAATTATGTGGGTGGCTTGTTGATTAGTGATTCATAAAAATTCATACATAGTGATATAGCATTTTAGACCATAAGAGCCCAAAAACAGAAGAATAGTAGTGCACTAGAATGGACTACTTGTACAACAAGTGACTCCCAACAACATAACAGTGATGCCCACAGCCCCTTGATGCCAGAGGGGAATGACAACTCTGACTAGTGGTACAGACCAATCAACACACCACAGTTGGAAAGGGCATGGGTGCCTCTGGATATCTGTCCATGCAATGACACCTCCCTAGTGTCATATGAGCCAAGGGTGGTTACTCCAACTATTAGGTATGTGGTCATAATATTCTGATAAAACTATACACAGTAAATCTGCCAGTGTTAAATAAACACTATTAGAGTTAAATTAACACTGAGGGTGTCAAAATGTAACACTCTCGGTGTTAATTTAACTCTAATAGTGTTGATTTAACACTGGCAGATTTACTGTGTATGATATCCTACATTTTTACAAATTCCTGCATATTATAGAGCATTCCTAGTCTCTGACTTCATGCAGTAAACTGAGCATGTTTTAAAGTCTGATCTATGGCTCAGAAGTACACAAAGCAGCTGCTGAAATATTTATGAAGAAATGTGGCTCTAACCTTTGGCAAATGCAGATCAAGGTCTGTAAAAGCACTTAATCATCAGAGTGTGCTCTTTTGCCCTACAGAGATGGTGCATTATTAGCACTGAATAAGCTCATATGATTGTATAGAAAGGAAAAATAAAAACATTTACAAATAATACAATTAAAGCATTTTCATATTTACCTGACCATTTATGGGTCCTGAACTGAAGTGATTAGGCAGATTAGGTTTTTATTTAAAAAATCTATGCAAAATGTCAATTTTAATTTTAATTCAGAAAGAGCTTTTTTATTTATTTATGTACCTGTAAAATAAGAACTCTTGGCACCCACTTCAACCATTCTGTCAAGCTGTCTAGTAAAGACTACAGATATTCTCCTTTGTGTCCTTAAATTCTCTGCATTGAAAGGCCTTGTGTGCATTGAGTAGTTTAAGAGGAGCTAAAGAATTAGATTTCAATGCACAGTTATGGAGTCAAGCTAGCGAAACTGCATCAGCATATCGCTGAGTGTACGAAAAAGAATACCATCAACAATGAAGCTCTCTAGAGTGCCTTACTTCCTCTAAAGAGAGAGAGAGAGAGATTAGCATGAATACACAATAATATGAATAAATAAATGCAAATAAAGACAGTGTGACAGCCTAATCAAGTTTTATGGCAATCCAATAAAAAGTTATACAATTCTAGTTATATGAAAAGCAGTGAATTCTGCAGTAAGTCCCAACAGTTCAAATTAGCTTATGGGCCACATATCTTAAAGAACCACAAACTGATAAGTTATTTTTGTGGATTTATAAACACTTTCAAAACTGTGTTTTATTTCCCTCTTACTGCAAACGTAGCCTGTGTAGAGGCCAGACTTTGTTTATTGAGTTTAGAATTATAGCTAGTCTGAATAGTGTAGATGGATAATGTTGCTAACAAACATTAGTCACAGACCAGCCCAATCATTTCTGTAAAAATATTCATCACCAAAACATCTCTCAACCTGCTCAAAACTTAATCAAGGTCACATATTCATCAGTGTGGAATAGACCATAGTATGACTTATTGCAAACTATAAAAGTTGACATCAACTCACCATGTAGCTGAAAGCTGCAGCAGCAACAGTTCTGCTATTTATTACTTTGTCCTGGTTTAGAGAACTTAATCTCAGGTCAGGTTCTGTATTTATGATAGCAATAGCCCATGCTACAGTGCATCCACAAAACTTCCAGCATTGTTCATGACCTCACACAATCTCTTCTCCTTCATGCCATCTGGAAGAAGGTACATCAGCATACGGACCTCTACAGCCAGACTATGCAGCACACTCTTGCCCAAGCCGTTAATTCCTCATCTCACATGTTAAGGACTGACTGGTTTTCCACTGATCAGAGTAGTGACACACACACACACACACACACACACACACACACACACACACCTATATTTGTTGGGACATTCCACTGACCCATGTATTAGTAGTAATGCATCTGAGTAATCATACACATAATCCTAATCCTAACCCTAAACCTAAACTCCTAACTTTTAAAAGCAGACCGTTTTTCTGTATTTTGAGTTTATGCAAGTTGTCTTCTGGGTACCAGTTAAATGTCCCAGTTTTTACCTATATTATCATTATGAAGACATTTTTTCCATAAAGACTGGACACTTATGCGAACCTTAAACCCCTAACCTAAGACCTAACCATAAACCTAAACCTATTTCTTCCTGGTCCTCACAAAGTACGTGATTAAACAGGTAAACCACACACACACACACACACACACGCGCGCACACACACACACACACACACACACACACACACACACACACACAAACTCTCTCCCTTGCTTCTTCACATTTCCAATTAATAAGTGCTGTCAGAGATACTGTATTTAAGAACAGTAACTCTATAAACATTTGCATTGTTGCACATGTCTAAAGTGCCTG
>BRDA01074145.1:6860-22608 GCA_036984385.1 Crenuchus spilurus | reverse complement strand
TCCCTCACTGGGTTCAAGAAACTCCTAAAAACCGAGCTCTTCAAAGAGCACCTGCTCTAGTGATCCCAAATACTCCCCATGAGTATTGATATGCAAATGTTCGATATCCAAATGTTAATTCTAGTATACTAGTACTAGTAAATACTAGTACAACTCTAGTATTTTTCGCATCTGTACTTTCCCACTATTGTAAGTCGCTTTGGATAAAAGCGTCCGCTAAATGCAATGTAATGTAATGTAATTTGTCTTCATAATTAAATATATATATATTCATGTAAAATTACATATTTCAATTTTTTGTTTGTTTTTAAGGTAGAGCAGTATGGATTATAGCTCATCCAAATGAAATTCAGTATCTCACATGATTAGAATATTAGAATATTTACTTTATAATAAATATAAAAGTTTACTTTTTTAAATGATAAATTTGGAATTATGATTTTTTTTTAATTAACAAATTATTTTCACAATATTCTAATTTTAGGACATGTATTAGCATTTGGTGTAAAGTAGCTTCCATTATATCTTAATTACATAAACCTTTTAGTTCCTGTGTAAATTCAAAATAATTCAGACAGCAAACATGTCTTCACTGATCGACTATGTTGTGTAGAGATGTTGAATGTTAGCCAAACCACTTTAGTACAACATCTACATAATGGAAACCATAAACACCAGTAAACAAATGTACAGAAAGGAAAGAAAGTGAGGCTTACAGCGCTGTAGTGTAATCCTAAAACAGAAAGCTGGAGTAGTACTCACTCCTACGAGTAGTAACCTGAGAATGCACTGGCTTTCATTAATGATTGACAGTCCGTGTAGCACCTCTGCACCCTGAATGTATCACAATTAGGGGGGTGTAGCCTCCCATGGCTAATACCCCTTGCTCACAGCCCTTTATTTTCAGTAAATGAGTTTGTGGCACTGGTTCACATTTCTGCTTCACTGACTGCTTCATTCTCTCTCTGTCATCAGCTTAATGAAGCCCATTTTCAAACATCTTCCTAACTTGGAGCTTCTCTTTCCTTCCTTCATTTTCTTCCTCACTTATTCTGTCTCTCTATCAAGATGGATCTCACATTAGACGGCGCTCTCCAGGCATTGCATGCATTATTAAAAACGGCAGTGAGAGCACAGGGAAGGTCAACTAGACGCCGGCATCTCTATGACAAATAGTGCCACATATGTATCACTAGTTCATCATCATCATGAGCATCGGCCTTTCAAATATCAATGCAACAAGAAGGATACAACATGTGAATGAACTCTTTCTTACTTGATTAAAAAATTACAAATGTACCTTCTCAGTGAATCTCAATGAGGAGTCGTTCCTCTCTTCAGAAAACAGATGTTGGAGCTTTCCTGGCATGTCTACAACTACCGTTAGTTGTTGAGAATGTTAGGCTACCTCCTCTTCAAACACAGTCAGTGAAGAGTGCTTTTCAGTGAAGAAGCATCACCAGAGCAAACGACAACAGGCTAGCTCCCTAACCAGCATTTTGTCCTATATATTACTCTCTAAAATAATATTAAAATCAAGTTTAACACACTATAGAAAATATGTGATAGTTATTAATATTATATATATTTTTACATTTTAGGTATTTAGCAGTCGCACTTATCCAGAGCAACTTACAAATGTGCTTTGCTGTTTACCCAGGAATGATCCCTATAGGATTGAATCCAGAAGATACCTCATGGTTAGATGCCAAATGTAAAAGTCAGTAAGAATCCCTACATACACAATACTCAACATACACTACCTGAATGTCTAATCAAGTAAGACATGAGTACAATCATACGCCTTTAATAAGTACAGGATAAGTGCTGATTTAAGCACTCTTGAACATCATCGTTGAACACTGTTCAACCACCATTTAGGTGTCAGGACAGAAAAAAGTCTGTATGCTTGACTTCTAAGTGCAGCTCAGTGATATGGCCAAAAATTTTATCACAAATTTTTCTATATTGATTAATCTCAATAATTATCACAATATTAAATGTTCTAACACTGTCATAGTTTTAAACATCTTTCTAAAAACATCAGACTAAATACAGTGGTACCTTGGGATACGAGGAGACCAACATACAAATTTTTTAAGATACGACCTGCGACTCCATCCATATTTTTGTTCAAGATCCGAGGGAAATTTCAAGATACGAGTGGCGGCTGTTATTTGGGGCTTTGGCACCTGCATCTCATTCTTTCTAATGTGTTACCCTCAGAATCAAGTACAATAATTTAAACTCTTAAATTTAGATCATTTTAATAACTTACTTACAGTAATTATGTTAAAAACTGTTAATATTATTTCAGGTGGCTGAAAGACTCAGGAGGACGCGTGCGCACGCCGGCCGTAAACAATTGATATGCGAGTGAATCCGTTTTATACTGAACAGCAAAGAACGAACCATGGCCTCCCATTCTAAAGCCAGTAGCTGAATTTCTTGGCAGCAGTCGGATGCTGTAGTGAAATGGGAGAAGAGAAATTTTACTGTACAGTGCGCACTACGCATCTACACAGTACTGCGTGCATCGAATTAATTGAATTCCCCACGAATTTAAAATGCTACAGCGAGAATTCCCAAAAAATTATTTTACACTAATATTTATTGAAATCTGAAATTTAAATATTTTGTTATGCATTGGTAAAGTGTATATGCGTGTTTCTTAATTCAAAACATGTCTTTTTGTCCATAATTTAGGATGGTTTGGGGATGTTTCACAGGGCTGGAACGGATTAAATCTATTTCAGTTATTTTAAATGGGAGAAATTTGTTTCATATACGAGTTGAGTGACTTAGGAGCTCTATTACAGAACGAATTAAATTCGTATGTCATGGTACCACTGTACAAGAAATGTTACTGTTTAAAATATTAAAATGTTTATTGCCAGAACATAATACTGTAGCGTCCAGCTGGACGTGTTGAAAGGATGATCGAGAAAGACGTTTACAGTCGTGGCTTTATTGTTGAAACTTACAATGATGGCTGTCGGCCGCAGCCACTCCAAAATAACAGGCTAGAGAACCAAGCTAATGTGCTAATGCTAGCTAGTACTCCGGCTGACACACACAGAGCCCCCCTCCTTCTTCTCACACAAACAGACAAGCACACAGCAACCTCGCGCTCTCTCGCCCGGCCAATCACAGCTTGTCTTAAACACAACAGTGTATTTTGGTGGCGCTAGTGAGGAGGAGGAGCTAACAAGCAACAGTATTAGACGTCAGAACTCACTGTCAAGCTGCTTAGACGTGAATGCTCATCGAATTCTATTGTCCCGGCTTATCACAGTCATCGAGGGAAAACTTATCGTGAAAAAAAAATCAATATCGTTTTATCGCCCAGCACTATTTCTAAGCATCGTCAAGCCAAGGCTCAGGTTTTGAGCACTGCCAGCAAATATAGTAGTAATTTATATACGGTAGTTGTCAACTGTAGAAATGATGAGGGACTAAACCTGGGTGGCCTTTGTGGAGAGAAAAGGTCCAGCCTGCCACATCTGAATAAGTTTGACACATATGTGATTCCTTTTTAGTGAACACGCTTGCCTACACTGTAATTACACCGTATAACTAGCATGGACAGACTAAAGAAAGACAGAGGGAAAATGAAGAGATGAGTAGGCAAGGATGAGCTGTGACTGAGCAAAATGGTATTACATCCACATCTTGCAATGTGTGTAAGATAAACATTTAGCAATACTTTCAAGTTTCTTTGAACATACAGAATAAAAAGGTTTATTTTATTTATTTATTTTATTTACAAATCATGTAAGAATGGATAACATTATTTCAGTTCCAGTGAGCTGATAAAGACTAAAGTATGTAGTATGCAGCTTAAAGCCTTAAATCAATATTTGGACTCCACTACTACACTACTATTATTGTGAATATTGTCCAGGCAATCAGTGACCCTGTCAGAAATAACATTTATTGAAGACACTCCCTTCTCCTCTCTCAATCCTACTCTTTCTCAGCAAATAGACCTTTTCAAGCCCTGAATGCCAAAACATATGAAAGCTCTCACGCCCATGTACATATACATTCAGCAAGCAGAGGCTTAAAGAGACATCTAAAGTGAGCCTACATGTGCAAACATACTGAACTGGGCAACTCTATACAATACAAAGTAGAACTCTATGGGCATTGTAAAGGCATTTGTCCAATGGGCAGTGCAGTAAGGCACGATTCAGATACAAAACTAAATCCAGAGCTACAACCGCCAATAAAAAATATAGAGTCACCACACTTAGAGGACCTACACCCAGGTTTTTAACTTCATAACAAATAAACATATCATAGATGCAACACAAAACTATTTTTGTTTAGGGTAATTTAATTGTTTTGCTGATTAATCAGACAGAATTTACATTTTATTTACATCAGTCTGCACTTACGAGGCCAATAAACAAACAATGGCACATTTACAGGCACATCTGAAGGCAGCCTTATCAGCGTGGCTACTGTAGAACAATGTTAGAGCTCCCCCTAGTGTCACCACTCTACAAGCCTGAGAAGGCATGACCGATAAACCTGTGAAGTTGTGTTAAGATAGAAATTATCAGATGAGAGAAAAAAAAAACATTGACATTGTATATTGACTGTCAGCCACCGCAAACTCTAAATAACAGCATCAGCCATTGAACGACCTATATTGGCCAATTACTAATTACAATCAGTATTTTGTTGCTCCTTCTCATGGCCAGAAGACTGAGGAATGGACTTTGGTGAATAAAAAACAAAATTCTACATCAAACTGGCACCAACTTTATTGAACAGTGATCAGTATTGATCACATTGAACAGTATTGAAATCAGCTTGGCAAAATAAACAATTTATTTCTACCATATATTTTCAATTGGATTGAGATTGAGATCCGGACTGCTGGTAGTGTCGCACAGCTGATCTGCCTTTCCTGAAGAAAAGTATGAACACACTTTGTTCTATAATATTCTGTATTATCAACATTAATTACTTCATCAGTAAACCTTTTATTCTACTGATGGAATGAGAAAAATATCCAAAATGTCAATGTACACCTGTACATTAACTGTTGAGGTAATGACGGCCATCTCCCCTGGTCTCTTACCTCTCTGAGTAACAGAACTCTGTATTGGTTGATACATAAGGATCAGGTATCTGTATCAAAAAGTAGGTATAAATGTTATGCTTTTTCACAACAATGATCCAAGAAGAAAAAAAACTATTATTCCTACATCACAAAGCAGATTTTAAAAAACTGAAAAAGAGATGGAGAGAAAAAGTGTGGAAAGGAAAGGCAGGAAGAGGTGCGGCCTCTCCAAAATCCTAATCAGGGTCAGATCAGGCTGGATTAGCATGCCAGTATTAGGAACATATTTAAAAATAGGCTAATTATATTAACAGGAGAAAAGGTACATCATACTACATAATAATAGCAAGCAAAGAACACGTCTAGCCTACCATCACATTCCTTCAGGACTTCACTCTCAATCTGTAACGAGTTAATGGCTGACAAACCCACATGTTCTACTGACCTATTTTCAGAAGTCATAATCCTGCCTTACATGAATACTGAACTTATTTTACATCATCTTTACCATCAATCACTGTGTATCCTCCGGATCATTCCCCTGTATTATCCCAGGCCGCTGTGTAATCTTCTTTCAACCCTCTCAATCCTCAAATATGGAGAAAAAAATAACAACACCGTAAAATAAATAATCATAAATACTGATGTATGAAATAATCATAAACAATTCAGTGCCGTCCTGATGACTAATTGCCTCTCACAAATATGTCATATTGGATAATTTTCCTCAATAAATAAATGAGCAAGTATAATATTTGTGTCTCATTTGTTTAACTGGATTCTCTTTATCTACTTTTAGAACTTGGGTGAAAATTTGATGATGTTTTAGGTCATATTTATACATGCATGCATGCATGCATGCATGCATGCTGTATGTATGTATGTATGTATGTATGTATGCATGTATATTTAAAAATGCAGCGCATACGCGGTAAACACATGTAAACTGCGAATGTTAAAGGAGGTTTGCGACGGTTATGTGTTGCAATGCATATTTCCATACAAGAAGGAAGACCGTTGCCGATACATGAGCGATGCGACACATGCTGTGACAAATATCATTGTCTGTTTTGCTCCATAGAGTATTATAAACCAACACCAGCCAGTAAACTTAGGAGTCATCTCAAACTACATTTGAACTAAGCAGTCCAACATGAAGGTAAGTCAGTTAACACAACAATAAGTCTTTTGACACAACAGTACAACAGGTTGTACAATAAGTCGCACAATATCTAACATATAATAGTTATCTACAATGCTGAACATGTCATAGCTATGTATAATTATATTTATATAATTTTATACATCGCTAGATATTGTACAATTTATGTTGTACTGTTGTGTCAAAAGCCAGTTACTGTCATTACTAAGCCTTTCAGAGACCTACAATTATTTTTATGGCCCCACACTTTATAGAATTTATTTTCTCATGTTTCAGGATGCACTATTCACCGATGTAGGAAAATGCGGGAAAAATGTCCTATGTGCAACGTTCTTATGAACAGATGCAACATCAGAAAGCATATTGACTGTAAATATAAAAACCAGGAGCTTTTTGATGTAAATTCTAAATACCACCTCAGGAGTGAGTGTATTGGTGAGGTTAATGGTGTCTTTTCTGTCCAAGACATTTTCTTCATTTATTTATGCTTTAAAGTTAAAGTGGTAATAAAAAGGGAATTGTACCATCACTATAAATGGCTGTGAAGTATTTATGTTGGCCTAACATTCTTTATTTTTGTGGTATGTGTGGGTATTATATATCTTTGTTTTGTACTTTGCATTTTTTTCTAAACTGTGCTGGATGTTCAACCAAGTAGTGAAACAGATATTTGATATTTTTGCATCTGTTAAGATACATATTTAAAATACAAAAGTATAGGTTTATCAGTTTTTATCTGCCAATAGAATGGTAAAGTTGATACTAGGGAGAGCTCCAACAGTGCTCTAGGGCTGCCTGAAGATATCCCACTAAATGTGTAGTTTTTTGTTTGCTTGCCTGTATCACTATCCTGTAGCCTATCAATACAATTTAGTTTAAAATTACCCCAAAAAATCTATATATTCCTAGGTTCAATTCAAGTTTGCTAGGATATTTGTGCTGAAATCTCCAAAATTAAGAACACTGATTGTCTGTTTACTTTTAATACAGCCTCCAAATCTCTTGCGGTTACTGTCCAAAAGCCTTTTCTGATTTTTCAATCGGCCCTCATAGATCCAGTACACATAATTTGGTATTTACAGCAACAATGAAAAATCAGCAACCAATTTAATAGCCTGAAAATATGAAGCACACACACTATACACGGCTCATTTTAAAAATTTATTTATTTGTTGAGCATGTGGTAGATTTTGGAGAGCCAGCACAAATAAGTACTTAAGAAGAGCACAGTCAAAGTTCTTCTTTCACCCCAGTCTAAATGCCTTTTAGTACTTGAAACTTAATGTATATTTCAGGTAGCCGCCCATCATTACAATCTAATGGATGAGATAAAACAGGAAGGTTCAAGAGGTTCTGTCCTTGTTAGTAACCTCTGCCCCCCCGGCCAGATTTTGATATGACCGGCTAATTACAGATAGACATTGACCTGCTATTCCTCAGAACACGACTTTATTTCTCAACAAGGATAAAGTAGATACAATGTGGTGCATTTTTTATGTAGTCCAATAATTTAGCCTCATTAGTATAATATTAAACAGTAAACACTGTATCAAGCAAAAAACCTATTTATGTAGAAGGTAATCACTTTCTTCTACTAGCATGATGATCATTAGCCAGCTAAAGTCATGACATCACTAGACGTTAACATGGTTGACTACCTCAGTCAATTCAACACTCTGAATTATAGCTCTGACTCCTTTCCATATACTGCTACACATTTGTTTACAGCGGAACCAGCCTACATACATCTGCACCACTGATGCACTGTCAACAATCCAAAGCAACTATTAATGTGACAATGTGTGTCACCCTTATTGTAATACAGTGTGAGTCAACTGATTCACTATGCTGATGATGCTATGCAATACAACAGGATACAGATTTGTAGCATACATGATAATCTGAAACCAAATTCACCTCCAACTTCATGAGACTTTGTGGACAGACTTGAGAATTGTGCACTTACAGCAACAGAGATGAGATCCATCAAAATATTAACGTACTGGTTAAATTTATATATAAAAGAATTACGGTCTCTATTGGTTTTTGAAGCTGGTGCACCGATACAAACTAGTGAATCTTACCAAACACCTATGAGTGAACGATTTTTGGAAAAATACAAATACCATTTTTCAGCCCAATATTGTGACTACAATTTCAATTGTTTTCCAGATTACAGGTTGTTTTTTTGTTTGCTAAAAATAGCAGAATATTACATATTTTTTTCATACTTGAGGCTTGACCCCTGAATGTAGTGTGTGGGTTGTGACACTACACGTAGAGGTTTGTCTTAAGTTTTAAGTGGGAAAATGTAACCTAAGACAACAACATTTTTGATAATGTAGGCTACAATGAAAAACTCCCCTCTCAAATTAGATTTTGATATTAAACCAATTCATCCTCAGCTCATCTTACAGCCTACTGTTACAGCCTGGGCTGCTATTTACAACTAGGGCTGTGACGATAACGGTGCATTAATGTGATGCCTACCGCAGTGCTGAGTTCATTAACGTCGTCACCACACGCAGGGGTACACATGTCGCACCACACAGTGATAAACCACCAGAGTACAGGAATATGACAGGGAGGGGACACCTGGCCTGCCCAAAAGTAACAGCGTTCATCACAGAGGACCCTGTAACCACGCACACCATAATAAATCAACAAGACAAGATACAAATTCACCCCCAACCCCGAAACTTAATGAAATTCACTGTGATAAACTGCCAAACTGTGTGCATACATTGTTATTGTAATTATCCTATTTTCACACCCTTTTTAACAGCTTTGCAAAATTATCTCAATTTTACAGTCAAATTATTTGTATATAATTGTATATTGTCTGTGTGCTGGCATGAGTATTATATTATAGGCCTGTATTGATTTTAAAGTTCTTTTATTGGTTTATAAAGCACTATATGGTCTTGCACAAGACTACCTATCAAATATGCTTTCATTTTATAAACCAGGGAGGTGTCTCAGATCTTCCAGTGCCTCTCTTAGTTGTTCCTCAAAGATGGACAAAAATGTTTGGTGATGCCGCTTTTAGCGACTATGCTCCAAAATACTGGAACAGCATCCTGTAGAGCTGAGATCAGCTGAAAATATTAATATATTTAAATCCAAATTAAAAACTTACTTATTTAGTCTGACTTTTATGTAGTGTTTTATAAGTATTTCATGGTTTTAGTTTTAATACGTCTTTTTATTTCAATTTTAATATATAAATTATTTATTCAATTATTCATTTTATTAATTTGCTTTATTTAATTTTTATATACAGATCAATTTTACTTTCATTTTACACTTACATTTTATATTTTTTCATTTAACTTATTTTTGTTTTTACAGTTCTTTAGTTAGATAAAAATAAATAAAATAAATAAAATTATCTGTATTTTTATTTTATTTATAATCTTTTCTTGTCAATTACTTGTAAAACACTTTGAATTTCAATCTGATTTGTATGAAAAGTGCTATAAAAATAAAGTTTTGATTCAATGATTTTCATCAGCTGGCATATTGTCTACATATAGTCTTAATCTTATTTCAGCATATTTTATTAATATAAAGAAATCCACATCTATTGTTAGATCAATGCAAAAATCGATCAAGTGGTTTCAGTTCTCTCCAAGCATCCCTTAACTTTTCTATGCCAAACTCTTTTAATGCATGATGACAAAGACTGTAGTCTAGAGCTGAAACTAGTACTGCAACAATGAGATAGCAATTACAGGACAAAGAGAGTTCTCTGAAGGTGATGAACAATACTTCATGTTCTGTTCATTTTGTTTGGATTTTATGCATCAGCAACAAGGCCTGTTTACTGTAACCAACAGTTTCTTCCATACAGGCTGCTCTGAAAATGCAGTGAATCAATCCAACAGTGTATCACAGGATCTTCCATAATTAACCTTCATATTAACTTTCATAATTAAACCCAATTTTTACAGGATAGCTACTCCAAAAACAATATAATATAATCCAATCTAATTTTTTTTTTATCCTAAATTTCTTCATAAACTGGCTTAGTCTCTCCTCACCTCTCTAATAGCTAATGTGTGGTGAGAGTTCTGGTGCAAACTGGCTGTGGATGAGGAGCCATATATGAAAGCGTTTTGAGAGTATAGCATCTGTACATTAAGGGACAATAAGTGGAGCCCAACTACGATAAACTTTCACAAGTGAATTTGCATCCATGACCAATAACTTTTAAGCCCATAAAGGCTGCCAGGACTTCATTAAGAAGCAATGAACTTCAGCAGTGTCTTGACATTTCATATCATTCTTCCCAACTTTACACTGAATATACACACATAAGACGTGTGATAAAGGTCATCCGGAGGCTGGAATCTGATGGTATGACCAAATATATTTTTTTTATTGTTTAGATATGGCCAGTTAGAAAGTAACTCCTAATTTCCTCATCACAGCCACAATATTGCTAACACGGCTGAAGTCAAAGCTAAATTGCCAACATGCACCATGTTCTTGCTGTCAACGCCCATCAATGTTAGTCATGTCTAACACAAACCGCACACCTATACTGTGACTGTGGGTTAAGACATTAAATTAAATCTAAATCTGAGTGTGAGAAATTATAGAAAATTAGCTTACAATGCAAATTTTCATGCCAGAATCCCAGGTCATAATTTATGCCATTGTACTTTCACAGCCTTTATTACAAAGGCAATAATGATGTCTTAACAACTATTACATCAACACAGATAGCACACACTCTCTGGAGAGACAGGAAGGCCAACTGTATTACTCTGAACTTTGAACTGGATCACACTTCTGCACACACACACACACACACACACACACACACACACACACACACAAACTCGATAACAGGGTGAAGAAATGATGGCATTACAGACATACAAGGAGTCCAATTACAAGTTACTCGAATCCTCCAGGAGAATGAAGAAATACTGCAAAAATCTACTGTGTGTGTAATATGGGTGTCTTCAGTTCAGTTCATGTTTTTACAAAATAATCCAAAACTTCATATTTTTAAACAGTGGAAATTAAACCAAGAACAATAACACAGACAACAGCAGTTCATAAGGGGAAAAATACATTGTAAAAAGCTTGACTCTAAAAAGAAAATGTCATTTTATATTAAGTATATGTAAAATGAGTATTTTCAAGCCTTTTTTGTTTTCTTGTTGATAAGTATGGCTTATAGCTCGTGAATATCAGAAAATCCAGAATTATTCTAATAAATTTAAATTTGGAGTTTGAGTAAATTATTATTCAAAAATTAAAAATATTAATTAAATAAAAAAAGTCACCACAAGTAATGAATATAAAATATGACAGTTTATATTTTTTAATTAAATTATGAACACCAATTTTTTCATGATATTAAATTTTTGGGAGATGCACTAACATATGATCAAATCTGACCTTCATGTTTAATTTTTATCCAATTATTAAACAAACCACTTAATTTAATGTCATTAGTGACATTCAGTCAATCAAAAGTTAAGCTAATCTCGATTCTTAATCATTTGTGCATTCAGTATTTATTTATTTACTCTTTCAGTCACAGTGACTCTTAAAAGATTGAAAAGTGTTTTGGAACAAATACTCTCTCATTGTTGAAGCATCAAACAGTTTTTAAAAATGAGTGAAAAATGCCATCCAAAGTGCTCTGAACAACCAACAAAATAGATACCAGTTTACAGCAGGTGCATGACAGCGTTCCCTGCCCCTAAGCTGGGAAAGTTTGTGAATTTCTTTATGGGGTCAGATTGGGGTCAGTGTGTGTGTGTGTGTGTGTGTGTAATGCCTAGTTCACACTACACAATTTTAGTCCAGTTTTCCAGTCACCAACAGTTTTTTGTAGATCGCCAACAGAATCCTCTGCTGGGAGGAAAATGTGGAATTACGACGAGTCACAGACAGTCAGCATATATTTCACATTCTAAATATCTGATCCAGTTTGCGACTGTGCAGCCTTAGACCTGCTGCCCACCAACAACCATCTACTGTGACCTGCTCCTGATGCCCTACATTACTGACAACAATCAAGTTTATATGGACTTTACCAGCTGCTGCCATTATCATCATCATTCCTGTTTCACTACTGTCACCATATCAGTACACCTGAACACTACAACAGCATCACAGGATTAGGACGAATCCCCCATGTGAGTCTGGTTCCTCCCAAGGTTTCTTCCTCCAGCTCTGAGGGAGTTTTCCCTTGCCACTGTCGCCGTTGGCTTGCTCACTGGGGATTTGGTGTTTTGTTATTACTAACCCTGTAAAGCTGCTTTGTGACATCAGTTATAAAAAGCACTTTATAAATAAATTTGACTGTGAGTCAAGAGCAGTAACTACTAGACATGCACGAGGCATTGCTTCAAATACTACAATGCTTCAGTGGATTTTTTCAGTGGATGTTTTGAGCAAGCAAGAAGATTTTTGCATGCACATGAACTCAATTTTGTATATAAATCTCGCTCTTGCTCGCTCAAACCATCCGCATGCGTGGCACAAATATAACGTCATAGAGCAGCGCAAATGCTATCATTAGCATGGCTATGCCAAAACCAAAAAATTTTCTGTCCCGTAAGCAAATTGTAAAAAAATGGCTCAAGCTTACGTCGGCGATAAGCTAATTACTCCTTCACATGTGAACTGATGATGCTCACATGTTCGTTTCCATCGCAGTTAGGCTGTATAGTATGTAGACTGCCTAATGGTTGATTTCAAATGATAAAATATTAGTGTTTAAAACAGGGCAGTGTTTATAAGTTAAAAATTATCATTGTTCATCTCACTTTTTTTTTTCCTTACTCAGAAGTCAACTTCCATCACTCCTTCAAGTTAATCCAGTCAGGCTACCATTACATCAGTGCTAGACAGACAGGCGGGGAACCTTAAACAGGCAAAGAAACTCCCTAACATCTAATTACAGAATGTTTGAAGTAGGCATTATATAGTAATTTTACTACTTTATTTAGCAAAGTTTAATTTGAATTGAATTTTTAAAATCGATCTGAATTTTCAGTGTTTTTCAGTGTTTAAATAAACAATTTAATTTCAGACAAAGGAATTACTTCTTTTAATTTTTGTTGTATTTTTGCCAAAGTAACATTTTGGTATCGAGAATCATGATACTACGCTTAGTATCGGTATCAAAGTCAAAAGTGTGGTATCGTGACAACCCTAGTAACTACCTACAACCAATGGGATCAAGTAGAGTGAGATCCAGGACTGACGGCACAATCTCTCTACTGCTTTCAAAATAGAATTATATTATTGAAAAAAAAAATACTGAATTAAAGCTTTATTAAAGCAAATCTGCTGTATGTAGAGCAAGGATCAAGTTGTGAAAATCCAGCTGAAACAAACCAGATACTTTCAAGGGTCATTAGGCCTCATTCACCATCCATTCTTAAGAGAAATTTTCTTCTTAAAATCTGTTTATGCGTCTTTCAAGATTCTGACATTCCCCAATGTTTTCTTATTTGGGATTTGTACGAGTAGAATCTACGCCCACTCAACAGCACCCACCTTTGAGAAATAACATGTCTGTATAACATTATAGGATTTAAAATTACAGTAATATCCAAGACGAAAGTATGAAGATATTAGTGAATGAAGCTAATTGTTGCTAACATTAAAAGTCAACAACTATATTAATCTAACAACGCTAATACAGAGATTTTAGCCTTGACCAAATGACTTCTGTGCAGTTTGCAGCACCCTAAGCTTACACACTGGGTGAAGTTCTCTAGCACTAAACAGAACAGTGTGGTCTTTGTAGGCCAGTGTTTAAACAGCAGAGGTTTCGGCTCACATGCAACACGGGAAAAAATGAAGTATATAGGCTGGGCCAAAACACCTAGATGTGAGAGAGGCATTTTTATACTCAATGAATGAACAAACATGCACAGAAATAGACTAAACACGTGGAGGAAAAGACACACCAGTAACAACACTGCTCAACATGTAAATAAAGCACACACTCTACTCTCATTTGTACAATACAGGGAGGACATATACGAGTATAGTAGCTTTTTAAACTGATTAAAAAGTCAAATAACTACCAATAAATTCACATCACCAAATAAACCAGTATTAGTTTCTTAAGTAACACTGAGGTTAGTTTCTTATTTGTAGTCAGACAATTTCAATTTGGAAAACTTTAGGGGTCAATTTACAAAAGGTCCAAACCAAGGTTTTTGTTATGCTGTATATATTTAGTCCACGTTAGGTTTGCAGTTTTATGTACAGTGTTCTTTAGAAATAACTGTAGAAATGGTCAGAAATCATATTGTACATAGACGAGTCTTGATGTTAGTTGTGTCTTGAAGGATCAAGGGCTCAAGACTTGAACATTGCCATTAGGAAGATAGGGGCTGGTCTATTTTTTGCTTTGTAGGCGAGCACCAGGGTTTCAAATCTGATGTGACCGGCTAAAGGAAGTCAGTGAACGCAGCAGAGGAGTGGGTTGAATCAACTTGGGTTGATTGAAGAACAGCTGAGCAGCTGGAAGTCCAGCCAGGAGCTGAACTCTATTCACCTAGAGTTAGCTTAGCGTTAGGTTTGCAAATACGCAGTAACACAGAGCTGGGTGATAAAATTTTTGGCCATATCATTATAAATTTTTCTATGCTGATCAATCTCGATAATTATCACAATATTAAATTTTCTAACACTGTCATAGTTTTAAACAACATCTTTCTAAAAACAGACTAAATACATGAAATGTTACTATTTAAAATATTAAATGTTTGTAGGAGCCAAATGACTTTACGGCTTTAAACATTGCCAGTTATCTTATTTTAGTTAAATGTTTTATTTATAAGTGTGTGTGTATGGAGTGATTTGTGTGTCAAAAGTTTCACAATAGCAAAAATAAATCTGCAAGCAAAATCCAGAGAAACGAGACCATAAAGTAATTTTTGGTTTCATTATTTTTGTTTTTTTTATTTTTCCACAATTTTTGGTTTCATTATTTTAGTTTTTTTGAATTTTTCTAAAAATTTTGGTTTCATTATTTTTGCTTTTTTGAATTTTTCCACAATTTTTGGTTTCATTATTTTAGTTTTTTTGAATTTTTCTAAAAATTTTGGTTTCATTATTTTTGCTTTTTTGCTTCTGGAATCTTTTTGCTTCTGCTCCACATTTTTTTGCTTCTGACTTTTGAAACATTTTTCACGTGTGGGTGGGACTTAGAAGATGGGGTTAGCCTTGAATTTCCATTGGTCACTGACAGCAGCTTTGAGTCTGCCTCTGAGACAGAGCCACGCCCACCACATCTGCTTCACACAGCGTTCTGGTAAATCGTTAATTAATATTGGAAACATATTGGAAATTACCGTTTTAAGTCAAGTCGACGACACTTAATGTTTGGGACGCAAAGCGGTACAAACTTTTGCGACACACTTCGTCTACACCACCCGCACCGAGACAGAGTCTCCGTCTGAGTTTCGACGACAGTCACTGGTTACCTTTAAGTTCCGATTGGGGTAGAAGATTCAGGGTGGGTG
>BRDA01074139.1:24623-34253 GCA_036984385.1 Crenuchus spilurus | reverse complement strand
AGAGAGAGAAAGAAAGAGAGGGAGAGAGATGGAGAGAGAGAAAGAGATGGAGAGAGAAAGAGAGAGAGAGAGAGATGGAGAGAGAGAGAGAGAGATGGAGAGAGAGAGAGAGAAAGAAAGAGAGGGAGAGAGATGGAGAGAGAGAAAGAGATGGAGAGAGAAAGAGAGAGAGAGAGAGATGGAGAGAGAGAGAGAGAGAGAGATGGAGAGAGAAAGAGAGAGAGAGAAAGAAAGAGAGGGAGAGAGACAGAGAGAGAGAAAGAGATGGAGAGAGAAAGAGAGAGAGAGAGAGAGAGAGAGAGAGAGAGAGAGAGAGAGAGAGATGCACTGTGACACATCTGTGACCTCGGACTGGTGTGTTGCTTCTTGCCCTTTTCTGACAGTCTTGTGTACCACAAATACACACATACATACACATCAACACACACACACACACACACACACAGAAATGATGAAGGTGAATTGTCCAGACTGAATATCAACAAAACATTTAAGGACACAGTGTCGACTGTTTTTTTTTTTTTTTTTTTGAAGTTACAAACCAAAATCAGTCAACTCTCCATCCTCTGTTTACTCCGCAGGATTACTCTGCTGATTCTGTTACTGTGCCTTTAATTGATATATGTAAATGATCTCTGTTCTGATTTATTGCCCTGAACTGTTCCTTGTTCTATACACAGACTGAAAACACTTCCGGGCTAAACTGCTGAACGTGTGTAATGTAAGAAGGCTATGGAACCACAAGGAGTAGGAAGCAGGGGTGAGATCCAAAACTGAGGTTTATTGAATACAGACTAACAAAACACGCACTGTGGCTTTGAAACAAACAAAAGACAGTACTATGACTATGACCAACATGACAAGAACTTGTCTTACTGTAACATAGATACACAGAATGACCGACAAGGACTGTGAAACATGAGGTTGCTTTTAAACAGTACATGATTAGGAAGTGTGATATGAGAGGGCTGTGAGTAACAAGACAGACAGGTATTGACAAAGAACTTGATGAGATATAACGAGACTAGAAGGGGCGGATTTGGAAGTTCTGGGGCCCCAAGCAATGTTATGTCTGGGGGCCCTGATCAAACAAATTTCTTTTTATAGTTATGGTGCGGTGCGGACTTGAACATAAATTATTATTAATAATTATTAATAAATATTAATACTTTATTTCAACATTATTATTCATAATATTGTATTAATATTCATAACATTTTATTATTATTATTATTATTATTATTATTATTATTATTAATAATCATTGTTATTAATAATTAATCATTAATAAAAATCCTAATAAATTATTAAATATTAAACTGTCAAAAGAATGTAGCATAAAATTATCACCCAATTCTGTGCTTCACATTGTTAATCAACTTCATTCCAATTCATTACAACCAATTTTACACTTATGTTTGAACTGTATGGTCAATAGACCTCATTTAAATAAAATTATATCTCATTTTTGAGTAAAAATAAGCAGAAATTCTGAATTATTTTGACAATACTTACACTTGGAGGCATTCAAATGGACGGCTTATCACAGACTGGCAGATGCATGCACACAGACACAGATTCAATTGTTAATGTTTTAATATGAAACCTCTGATATTAAAATATGTCTAGCTATGTTACACAGGCAGAACAAACATCCAATATCTTAATAACTTACAGTGCCTGCAGAACACGGACTGTGGGCCACCTTTAAAAACGCCGGTTTACAAGTCCAGACGCTGTATGATGGAGTGATAGCGGGGATGGGCAATCACATGTTAGCGAGAACTGGCAGAGCCAATCAATGAGTTTGTTGGCAGTCTAAAGGGAAACCGCTTCAAGATTTCCGCTGGGTCCTAATGCTCGACCTGTCTTCATTTAATATAGTGTTTCGACGGAAAAATCTGCAGAAAACCAAAACATTTTTTTTTTTTGCCAACCTCTTTTGGCCAACAAGGGCCCCCTGATCTCTGGGGCCCCAAGCAATTACATGGTTTGCGTGTTGGTTAAGACCACCACTGGAGACTAGGGGCGTGAACATGACGTAGACATGACATGAAAACGCACATGGAAGACACGTGACAAGAGATGGGGGTGCAACTCGAGAGACCATGTCAGGCGGAAGGTCACAGTAAAAGTGTTGGTTTTGTGACATCACAAGAACAATAATTTAAAGGTTCCTTACAATTAATTTACTCAATATTTGAAGTTGATCTCAAAGGTCTACATATACGCAATGTGACTTTTGTCAAATTGAAAAAGAAGGCTATGTCTAATTACTACCATATTATTTGGCATTTTCCATCTTTTATGGTGGGCTCATGAATAATTTGATGAGCTCTACTCTGATTGGCTGGTGTACACATATTACATTCATCACTGTACTGCCTAGAATATGTAGTCCAAAGAGATGACAGTCATTTGAAGTGAAGTTTAATACTTTGGATCAAACTAAAAAGCCACATTTAAGGCGTTTTCACAGTCAGTGAGGTTTATTTGGACCCCAAAACAGCAAAAACATGACAAGAAGTTGCTCAATCAATCACAGCTGCTTCTGGTCTTGGCAAAGCAATGACCAAAATGGCCAGCGGGTTATTGCATCTACGTCTGGACATATCATAAGTGCTGGTAAATATAAAAAATGATAAACATCAGATATTGTAGATCTGATCTAGTTTGGATGTCTTAGCTCAGACACATGACCAGCCTCTTCTCTGGGTGTACATGTTCTGTAACATTTGTTCATCTCAGTAAATGTGGTTCTAACATCAGTCAAACTGGTTTACTGTCATCTGAACATATGAGCACTTACAATCAGGTTTCATTAGTTTCAGTTTTGGGGTTTTGTTTTTGTTTTAACTTTATCAAAACTTCATATTTTGTCTTTTTTTATTTTATTTTTGCTATTAAAATGCTTCTAAAAAAGGTGGGGAAAATTGTTAACACTCATTATGTTCAGATTAAACATTTAAATAAAATACACCTATAAGGGCAAAAGTATTGGGACACATGCTCATTCATTTCTACCAAAATTAAGAACATTACAAAGAGTTTATGCTGCTTTTTTGCGAGTAACTGTCACTACTGTCCAGCAAAGGCTTTCTACTGGAGTGCCATCACCACCTCATCCCCAACTCCACCACCTCATCCCAAATGTACCGGATGGAGCACAGAACACAGTACCACAATGTTGGGGGGGTCTCTGGCCCACATCTGGCATTAGACACTAAATGTGCACTAAATGAAACATGTATGGTTACTGTTTATTAAGTAAAGTCCACATCATATGGACTTATTTAATCTCAGTAGCTCCGTCCAGCAAGCCGTGTGGATCTAGAATTAAACAGACTTATCTTATTGACTCCAGAACATCTGGAGCTGATCCTGGCTGAGACAGGGCTGCTCTCTGCCTTATTTCTTGAGATGCACAAGAATTGGAAGTAGCAGCAATCGCCGTTTAATGACCCGAGACGACAGGAGCAGCCAAAAGCCGAAGAGACTCTGACATGCATCACACTGACCGCTGGACTTTCCTTTTCATTAGCCCACAGCCGTAAAGATCAACCGGCCGGCTGGGTAATGGAAAAATCTGAGTCCTTAAATGAAGAAAGAAAGACAGATTCTCCAGGGGAGGGTTCAATAATGACACAGGGACCTCAAACACAGCCTGTGATTAGCCATGAACTGTGACTAAATGGAAATCATCACTGGGGCCTCCACACGGGTCCAGCCTCATCAGGAACACTGCTGCCTACTCAGCCTGTACTGGACTGCGATGAATGCAGGAAAATCTGGGATTACTTACTTCAGAACAGTCTTTTAACTCCTGAGTGTCCGGCATGGGTTTTTCAATGGTTGATGATGACATTTAAGGTCTGTCTCAATACCTAGTGGCTGTAACTAGTAAGTGTCAGTGTCTAACCATCATCTACTCATGTTCAGACAGCCCTAGATAACTTTGCTCTATCTAGATTGTATCCAGATTGATGTTTGGCAGACTGGACAGTCACAATTCACATGAAACCAGATTTTGGCAAATCTGATCCACGTTTGGGGGGTTTAAAATCAGATTTGTGCAGATCTGTCGTTGTCCGGATGCTCTGGCCATTCAAATTGGATTTCAAATTTTCTTTCACTTCACTCACAACACGACAAAGAACGACACATCAAATCCTATTTGACAGATCCAAGAAGCACATCCCAGCTTGCCAGGTCCTGAAAAACTCTCCATCCCACTGTCTGACAGAAAGCCAGCCTACACAAACTTAAAACTAACCCAAAATCTGAAGCATCTAATCACAGATGTTTGAGGAAGTTATAATTGCTTTATTTTACTCTTTAATTTTATTTTAGTCTCTAATCTATATTTTCAGATCCCACTGGGCTCTGCTAATATTAGAAAATCTAACATCTACTATTTTGCTGTGTTACTATAAGAGCTTTTGGTTCACAGTACATTTTAAAGTTAAAAAACCAACACCTCACCACCTGACATTTTACCCACGAGTGCATTAACCCTCTGGAGTCGGCATTCCTGCCAGCGGGGACAAAACCGAAATTCAGCAAAAACACTTACATAGTTCTGCAAGATTTTATCCTACAGACATATCCCAAAAACAATCAATATATATATATATGTATTTGTGAGAGGAGCTTAAATAAGTAGAGACACATTTTTCAGAGTGAGTTTTAGTTTTTTTTCCTGCCAAATGACACGATCTGTCATTCATATGACAATGACATGGTAATTACAGACATTCCATTGGAGGGTTACCAGCAATGGAATGTGTGGAATGTGAATCTCAAAAAGGACCTCCCACCTGATGTGAACCTAAACAAAGACCTCTTACCTCAGTGTTTACACCTACATTATCTCATAAATATTCAAACTAGGAGCCACTGAATGAGAGAAATACATGTCAACTCACATTTGTTAAGCTTTAGAATTAAAACCACATTACAGTTTATAAAAATGATAATGATCAGTGTATAGTAAACCCTTAAAATTATTCTGTTCTGAGCTTTTGTCTAGAAATGTCCAGAGAGTGTTTTTCCACAATCTTCACATCTGAAAATAAGTTTTTGGAAAGTCTAAGTTTAGAGCAGATTTAATCAAAATATACATTTATGACACTCTTACTGTTTTGGCACTGTTGTTGCTGAATTTGTGCAAAAAATATTTTAGATGGGTGTAATTTGTAAAAAAAAAAATATTTAATTTAAAAAAGGTTAAAATAAATATCGCAATTTTGGGGCAACTCTGCCTATCTGGCAACTCCAAAGCGACGTCACCAGCATGACTACAATTACTGACGCCTGCACTGTTACCACAGAAACCCAAACAGACAGACTTGTGATGTGTGAATAGACAAATCTGATTTGATGACTTACTAATAACAGTGTGAACAGCCACCTCAGCAGGTGTGATTTGAGAAACTAATCTGATTTGCCTACAGTCTGAACATAGCCTTGACAGCGCTTACATCACTTATTCCTGCCAACCTTCATTTACTAACCTCAGCTATCATATCACCACCAAAAATCTGCTCTTATACTTTTTTTCAGCAATTTTACTAGAATAACTTCATTAAATGTAAGAATTACATATTTAATAATCACATCACTGCAATGCTGGTCCAAACATAAATAGCATCACATTGCATTGCCTTAATGACTGAGGAAGCATTCGATGTTCTCTTGATATTCGGTCAAAAAAATGAGTCTATACCTAGTGAGCTCTACATAGTCAGTATTTTGCACCCCTGAGAAGTCTGTCTCAATGCTTAGATACCTCAAAATGCTGCCTAAGAGACCTTATTTTGCCCAAATATCCAGGCAGTATCAAATGCTTCCTCGATAAGGCAATCCCACAATGCAATGCAGTGCAAATTATGTTTGAAGATGGTGGATGCCAGCAGCAGGGCAGTGATGTGATTATTAAATGTAAGATATTCTAACATTTAATTTTTCTAAAATTGCTACAAAAACTGTCATTGGGCGGGGAAAAAGTGATGTCATCAATGTCTAGAACAGGGGTGTCAAACTCCAGTCCTGGAGGGTCTGTGTCCAGCAGTTTGGTGATCTCTCTGATAGACACCCCTGAACCAGAGCATCTCATTTATCTGTCTTATAAATTTGGATGACACACTGATGTGGTGGTGGTGTATTAATTTGGGCTGCACTGGAGTAAAAATAGTGTAGCTAACATTGTCAGGACTAGAGAACCAACACAAACTGCACTGAGCTACTGTCCTTGATTTTACATCTACAAGGTGGACCAACAAGGAAGGTGTGTCTAATAGTGTGGACAGCAGCTCACATACTAACACACCACCACCACGTCAGTGTCACTGATAATGATCTACCAGCTTTGTATGGGTCCTGACCATTAAAGAGCAGGCTGAACAAAGTATACAGAGAAATAGATGGACTAGTCTACAAAGTGCACCTGTATGCTCAGTAGAGCTACAATAGACGAGATACAAGGCGTGTGTACTTAATGAAGTGGCCAGTGAGTGTATATCCTAATTAACTTGTGAACAGTAAAACCTTAAACCTATTTAGAGCTAACCACACATTTTAATACCTCTACAAACATGTAGTATATATACAGAACTACTCAAGCTAATCAGATCTAAACTTTTGACAAGACAGTACTGGATGTGCTACAGATTCTACTCTTTAGAAGTTCTCCTGACACTGTGCACATCTGTATCTGCAGGTTTATGTGAAATCTTTCCTGTTATTCTGTTTATTCGTTTATTTATCAGAAAAAAAACAACAAAGACGTGAGTACAAGAGCCTCTGCAAACATCTAAACTGCTCCAAAGACTTTACAGAGTCTTTCAGGGGTTTCATTACACATCAGAGTCCACAGCTAAAGAACGTCTACACAGTAACAGCAGGTCTCTCTCTCACACTCACTCAATCTCTCTCTGTCTTTCTCAGAGTATCCCTTTCTGTCTCCCAGTCTGTTTCTCAGTCTTTCTTTCTCTATCAGTCTCTTTCAGTCCCTATCTATCTATCTATCTATCTATCTATCTATCTATCTATCTATCTACCTACCTACCTACCTACCTACCTACCTACCTGTCTATCTATACCTCCCTGTCTTTCTCTGAGTCTCTCTGTGTCTCCGTCTCTGTCTTTTTGTCTTCCTCTGAGTCTCTCTCTCTCTCTCTCAGTTTTTCACTAAGTCACTCTGTGTGTGTCTCAGTTACTCTCTCCCTGTCTGTCAGTCTCTTTCTCATTCTCTCTCACTCTATAAGACTCTATCAGTTACTCCCTCTTCCTCTCTCTCTCTCTACCTACCTGCCTGCCTGTCTGTCTATCTATATCTCCCTGTCTTTCTCTGAGTCTCTCTGTGTCTCAGTCTCTGTCTTTCTCGCTCTCTCTCTCTCTCTCTCTCTCTCTCTCTCTCTCTCTCTCTCTCTCTCTCTCTCTCTCTCTCTCTGTTTTTCTCTAAGTCTCTCTCTGTGTGTCTCAGTTACTCTCTCCCTATCTGGCAGTCTCTTTCTCATTCTCTCTCACTCTATCAGACTCTATCAGTTACCTCTCTCTCTCTCTCTCTCTCTCTCTCTCTCTCTCTCCACACACACACACACACAGTTTCTCTGTCATCAGACATACACTATCAGACACGTGTGAAACACACACACTCTGCAAAATCAGTGCACAGCAGCTTTCAGAGGAAACAAACAGGAAGAGAGACAGAGAGAAGAGATCAGCTCTGCTTACCCCGCACTGATGGAGAAGAGAGAACTTCCACTGTATTTCCTCCTGAATCAGTTCTCACAAAACTGGAGACAGCAGGAACCAACGACCTACCAAACCCCACCACACTCCACCTGAGAAACCCCTCCACTGTCAACTTCTCTGCGGCTTTACATCAACGGCTGCAGCGCGAGGCTCCGGCTCAGTCTGCCGCTGTCAAGAGTTCACACGCTGTTTGTTTTCTCCCCACCCACATTCACACAAGCCACGCCCAGCAGCGTCGTGATTGGCTAGTAGTGTTTCACTTTCTCCGATTGGTCTTTAGTGGGCTGTGGTGTCACCTCCTGAGCTGGGTTTGGTAAACTGTCGTGTATTTTATTTTTATTACATGTTAAGTAACTTTTTTTGTTTTAAAGTTCATCAGTGTGACTTACAGCTCATTAAATATCAGAAATATCTCACAGTATTAGAATATTTTGAGTAATTGACTATTCAAACAGTATAAATACTGTGTATCTCTCAGAGTTACAAGTGTCACATTCCTATTATCAACATTCCTGAACCAGAGACAACATCAAAAGTGTTACCTGGACAAAGGAGAACCAGAACTGGTCCAAAGTCCTGTTTTCATTTATAAATCAGCTCCTAGAGTCTGAGAGACACACAATCCAAGGTTTCTGAAGTCCAGTGTGCAATTTCTGCAGTCTGTGATGGTTTGAGGTGATGGTGTTGGTGTATTGTGTTTTATCAAGTCCAAAGTCAACACGGCTGAGATTTTAGAGCACTTCATGCTTCCATCTGCTGAAAATCTTTATGGAGATGCCCAACAGCTGCCCACAGGGCCTTTCGAGCTAATATTTGCTAATAGAATGTTGCTTTAGACCATCTACAAATCTTATCCTAGAGAGCAGATGTCCAGCCCTGCTAAGACACATCTACTACACCTGTCAGTTCACATATGAAATGAACCAGGTGTTCTGAGCTGGGAAATCAACGAAAGTGAACTGGGATTGGCTAGTAGTATCATCCTCAGAATTGTCATTGAGTAGTAGTATTGTCGTCTAGGCTGTGATTGGCTAATAGTATCACTCTCAGAAATGTGACTGACTAGTAGTATGGTTTCCTTAGCTGTGATTAGCTAATAGTATCATTTCTTGAGATTGGATTGGCTAATAGAATTGCAAACTGTTATTGCCAGTACTGTATTGGCAAGTCGTACCTGAGCCAGGTTTAGCTAGTAGCTCTTACTGTTTGGGGCGGACTTTGTAAATTCACTAAATGTTTTTGTAAAAAGTCACAAATGTGAGTCTTCACCTCATGTATGTTTTATGTTTCCAATATTTTTTTACGAGAAGTGACATATCATTGGCCAATACGTTATCTATATGAAACACAATAGACCAAGATAACAAACGCTGGTAATTATATCAATAGCGTTCAAGCATTAATATAATTTGCCTACCTATACAACCACTAACATGGTCTGTATGCAAACAAAATTTTTTGTTGAATACAAACATTCACATTTTATACTAACCAATTGCTGGTCACTAAGAGACAAATAACTAGCAGTTAAGATTTGTTAATGTAAATGTTTGTGCATTATTCTACATGTTAAACCATCTACTGGACACAATTCTGTTTATGTAAGTAGATTAATGTTTGATTAGTAGCAACATATTTGCCAAGAGATGCTAACAGTAGGTCAGCTCACTAAACATATTTTGAAATTCAAGGTTAGGTTTAGGACAGGAATTTGATTTAGGATGAGATATGATTAGCATTTTGGATTAAGGTTAGGATTAGGAGTTAGGGGCTGATTCTGTCAGGACTGGAAGTTGTACCAAGGGCTCACCCTACCTTTAAAACATATCTTCCAGTCTTTGGCTGTCCCTCTGATGTTTTCTCTGAGACTTCCCT
>BRDA01074139.1:2123-19623 GCA_036984385.1 Crenuchus spilurus | reverse complement strand
GGAACAATTTCAGAAAAAAAGTAAAATGAAAAGTAAAACACTAAATATCCCACTATCTACACTACATAATATCATCAAAAGATTCAGAGATTCTGCAGAAATCCCCATGCACAAGGTACAAGGTAAACAATCAATATTAGATGCTTGTGATCTTCAGCCCCTCAGATGGCTCTGCATTAAAAACAGGCACAAGTATATACAGGAAATCACTGGATGGGCTCAGGAACACTTCCACAAATCATTGGGTGTGAACACAGCTTAATGTGCAATCAATAAAAAGTTTATCATGCAACGAAAAAGCCAAATGTCTAAAATATTTAGGAACGCTCATTTAAAATGGACTGAGGCAACATGAAAAACTGTTCTGTGGTCAAATTATGCAAAATTTGAAATATTTATTTGGAAAACAAGTCGAGGAGAAGGACCATCCAGCCTGTTAACAGTGCACAGTTCAAAACCTGCATCTCTGATGGTATAGGGGGGCATTAGTGTCCATGGTATGTGCAGTTTGTGCTGTCTGTGATGGTTCTTGGTGCCATGTCATCTACTGGTGTTGGTCCACCAAGTCCAAAGTCAACACAGTCAAGATTTTGGAGCATTTCATGCTTCCATCAGCTGACAAGCTTTATGAAGATGCCCAGCAGCTGCCCAGTATGCCAATACATCTACTGACCATCATATTACTGTGACTGACTGGAGCTATAAGTCACACTGATAAACATTAAAACAAAATAGACTTGAAATATGTCACTTTGTGTGATATAAACATAAAATATGACATTTTACCTTTTTAAAATTAAAATATGATAAAAAAAATTAACCTTTCATTTTTACAACATTTTCATCTGTGTGAGGTCATAATATTTTGGCTTGTCAGTGCATATTTCCTTTGGTGTTGTTATCACGAGTATTAAGAATGTCTTTACCAACAGTTAATTACAATTCATGCCAGCAAAGGCATTTAAACCTGAACCTGAGTCAGAGAAAGAGAGATCTGTGTTTGGATGCTGAGCGGGCTCCCTCTTCTCACCAGCTGGTCCTCCTCTCCGCCAACATTATAAACTCCATCTGAGCTTAATAAGCAGACAGAGGACACTTGCTCTGAATGCTTAAAGCAGGCCTGTGTGGGCATCCGCTGGCAAACGCTTCACAGAAAAATGCACAGACGCCAATGAGTTCTGAAGAATAGGACAAACTTTAAAGTGAGAGTTGAGTGAAAAAACGAATTTACACATACTCCCCTCCCCCTCCACCCCTACCCTGGATGTTGTCAGTCAGCCAAGACATATTTAGTTTCTGAATTTTGCTTCTTTAGCTTCATGCTGTACCTATGAGGCTGATGTAAATCATAGAAATGTATGGAGACACGGACGGACAGACAAACAGAAAAAACTGATAGAAAGGTAGAAACAGAGACAAATAGACAGACCGGCAGACAGAAACAGACACAGACAGACAGAAACCAACAGACAGACAAACAGACAGACAGACAGAAACAGACAGACTGAAACAGACAGACAGACAGAAACAGGCACAGAGAGACAGAAAAAACAAATAGAAAGATAGAAACAGAGACAAAGACAGACCGGCAGACAGAAACAGACACAGACAGAAACAGATACAGACAGAAGCTGGCACAGACAGACAGAAACCAACAGACAGACAGAAATAGGCACAGACAGACAGACACAGACAGACATATACAGACACAGACAGACAGAAAAACAGACAGACATAGACAGACAGACACAGACAGACAGACAGACACAGACAGAAAAACAGACAGACAGAAAAACAGACAGACAAATAGATAGATAGATAGATAGATAGATAGATAGATAGATAGATAGATAGATAGATAGATAGATAGATAGATAGATAGACAGACATACAGACAGACAGACAGACAGATATGTGATAAATCACATACAGTCTATAACAGATGACTGAACGCCCCAACAGTGTGGCTAGTGTGTGATTGTTTAGACAAAATGCTAATTGGTGTACATAAGCTTCCATTACTTATTAGCTAAATTAGCTTTGTAGCTTCAGTGCAAAAATAAGGAAGCACACTTCAGACATGAGCCATGTCCTAACTGACTATAAGTGGAGTAACAAGTGTGAAAACAGTGTCAATTTTGACTAAATTAAATTTTGGCTATAATACAGCTTGTCCCCTGGCTCCACCCCTCCCCCTCTCTCAGTTCAGTCCAAGGCCACACTGAAACTCAAATCTTCTGCTCTGACCAAAGGCTGTGCCCCATGAGCGTAGACTACCTGGACTGTTTCCATGGGAACAGGAGGATTTACGGTGAAGGTGCTGGGACACGGTGTTGGGGGAAACCTGCACGGATGTTTAACGAGCTGCAGACTGTCACCTTCAATAACTCTGCAGGAGAGACGAGCTTCAGCTCCACTGTGCACTTCTGGATGGGGGTCTCTAATGATACCTCAGCTACACGTACCACCGGCTGGCCTGAACAAACCATTTCACTCTTTTCCTTTTTACTCCACACAGTGTTCACAATTACAGACTGTAGTCCATCTGTTTCTCTGTATACACTGTTCACCCTGTTCTTCAATGATCAGGACCCTTACAGACCAGGGGGATCATGTTGTGGAGCTGCTGATGTTTTTACCTCAGTGTCACTACTGGAGTGAAAATAGTGCACTAACCAGCCAACAGTGTCAGGACTAGATTACCAACACAAACTGTGCTGAGTTACTGTCTCTGACTTTACATCTACAAGGTGGACCAACAAGGTGTCTGAGAGGGCACAGTGTTTAACATCTCCAGCAACATACACTAACACACCACCACAACATCAGTTCCATGGCTCCTCAGCTCAATGCTGTGCCCTGTAGCCCACGCCAGGTTCCAACAGGTCCATGTTTAG
The DNA here is from genome assembly GCA_036984385.1 of Crenuchus spilurus. NCBI lineage: Eukaryota > Metazoa > Chordata > Actinopteri > Characiformes > Crenuchidae > Crenuchus > Crenuchus spilurus. Next base: position 16,726 of record BRDA01074139.1, on the reverse strand, counting down.
TCTAATTCTGTTGGCAGTACTTATTTACAGGGACTAGTTGTGTGTACATCTGTGTCAGCTGAATGCTTTCATTAGAAGGAATGTCCTCAAACTTTTAGATACATTCCTGTAGATCTGTTGAATCTGTATGACTGATGTCCCCTTCTGCACTGCATTTCTGCAGCCTTCAATTAGAGTCACATTCATTCGTTCATTATGCACATCTTTACATCATCTTAAAAGAGCCCATTTAGCTGTGAATGTTAAACTGGAGGTGAAAGTCCTCCACAGGAAACTGAGTCTCTAGCTTCGACGGTTCATTTCAATGTGATGCAAATTAGCTCCCGAATCTCAATACCATATTAGACCAATCTGTGCCAATCAAGGCCAATTTGCATGCCATTATGCTTCATCAGTGTTTAATTTCACAGGCACACTCACCCACCATGTCGCCCGGCACGGCTGAAATACAAATAATAACGCCAACGTGTGGGTCCACTGATGAAAATCTGACACATTTCTGCAGGCGTGACATTCATCTAACCTTGTTTGTGTCACGTTAAGTGTGGAACGAGTCAAATCACTCAACATTATTTCATAGACAATGGAAATTAAAGAAGGCACAATATGGTGCAAATGCAGTTTAGCTTCGCCGTATCCTGTCGTAGCTGCCACCTCTTGATTGGGCTCCAGTCCAGTCCAAACAGTACCTTGTTACACCAATCCCGAATCAACAATGGCCAATTGAAAATGGCTTCTTCATCCAAAACCAAAAGAATCCGAGCTTTCCTGGTACAGCGTAACTCTACCCCACCCCTAACTTGAACTTTAACACAGCCAGGAATAAAGACTCCTCTTGTTAAATAAAGGGATCTCTGAAAAATTCAAAAGCATAAAAATCCAGCACCCTCATGGCTGGCCAAATGTAACCCCCCCACCCATGTTCAGAGGATCAGTTGACTGAACCACAGACGGGTTCTGTTGGTTTTGACCTTTTTACCAGGCTGATGTTGGACTCTTGTGTGCTACAGCTGATAAAGGAGAGCTTGTGGCCTGAGAACTGGTGGTTTAATTGAAAATGAATGAATAAATAAATGAAGAAGTGGGTTTAAAAATCCTTGGGGAAGAGGATGGTGATATATAATAGCTGTACATACATGTTTTTAGTGTTACTGTACTTTTCAGGCTCACTTTATTTGGACAGGCTGCTATAGAACGGATTATAATAGGCTATTATAATCTATTATGGGCTGCTATTATAGACCAGTATGTGCTAATCAAGGCCAATTTACATACCATTATAGGACACTGTGTCCACTATAGATAATTTATTATCTACAAATGCTCACATCATTAACAAACTACTGTTGAAACTCAGTTGATATTTAACACTAGGTTTAGGACCAGGTTTAGATTCAGGTTTTGGGTTTGTTAGGATTAAGGTCAAGTTAAGCCTGTTCACACTACAGGGTATACGGTGTTGAAAATGTGAGACACTCCACACATATTGACATTTTTCACAAATTTATGCTGTTGTTGATGTTGTTGTTCATCCTGTTTTTGCTCTTGCTGATGTTATTGTTGATGTTTCTCCTCCTATTGTTGCTCTTGTTGTTGATGTTGTTGTTGCTCCTTCTTTTGCTGCTCTTGTTATTTTTGATATTTTTTCACCTCATGTTGTTGCTGTTACTGTTGTTGTTGTTGTTGATGATGATGATGATGTTCCTCCTGTTGTTTCTCTTGTTGTTTTTGATGTTTCACCTCCTGTTGTTGCTCTTACTGCTGTTGTTGTTGTTGATGTTGTTACTCCTCCTGTTGTTGCTCTTGTTGTTTTTAATGTTTCACTTCCTGCTGTTGCTCTTACTCTTGTTGTTTCTTCATCTGTTGTTCCTCCTGTTGTTGCTCTTGCTGTTGTTGTTGTTGTTGTTGATGTTGTTGATGTTGTTGCTCTTGCTGTTGTTGTTTTTCATGTTGTTGTTGTTGTTGATGTTGTTGCTCCTCCTGTTGTTGCTCTTGCTGTTGTTGTTTTTCATGTTGTTGTTGTTGTTGTTGTTGTTCCTGTTGTTGCTCTTGTTGTTGTTGTTGATGTTGTTGCTCCTCCTGTTGTTGCTCTTGCTCTTGATGATGTTGTTCCTCCTGTTGTTGCTCTTGGTGTTGTTGTTGTTGATGTTGTTGTTCCTCCTGTTGTTGCTCTTGGTGTTGTTGTTGTTGATGTTGTTGTTCCTCCTGTTGTTGTTTTTCATGTTGCTGTTGTTGTTGTTGTTGTTCCTGTTGTTGCTCTTGCTGTTGTTGTTGATGTTGTTGCTCTTCCTGTTGTTGATCTTGCTGTTGTTGTTTTTGATGTTGTTGTTGTTCCTCCTGTTGTTGCTCTTGCTGTTGTTGTTGACATTGTTGCTCCTCCTGTTGTTGCTCTTGTTGTTTTTGATGTTTCACCTTCTGCTGTTGCTCTTACTCTTGTTGTTTCTTCATCTGTTGTTGCTCTTGTTGCAGTTGCTGCTGTTGTTGCTGTTGTTGTTGATGTTACTGTTGCTGTGGTTACCATTGTGGTTGCAGTTGCTTGTTATGGTTATTATGATTTTTTATTAATTGTATAATTGTTATTATCATTTTGACTTTATTATACACATCCGGCGAGCAGTTATAGAAATCAGTACTGCAGTACAGTGTCAGTGGTCAGTGTAGAGGAGGGTTTGTGGTTGTGTAAAGTCCAGTTCTGTGTTTTGTTGACTGTGTGGCTTATCTGTTTTGGACTATATCGCCATTTCCAGCCTGGACACACAGCATCCTTCAGGAAAACACACTTGGCTTCAACATCAAACATAGCAGCGTCACCACTATGGAGGCTGACCAAATCCACAGCTACACTTCCTCTGTGCTGACCAGGCTTCTCCATAAACACCACACACACTCACACAGACACACACTAAACAAAGACGCTCTGTCTCAGTGTCCGGATTCCCTCTCCAATGTAGGCCATGATGTTGTGCAGCAATAATGTGTTCCCTCATAATGCACCCCAAGTTCTTTTATCCCACCTCATTGTTTAATAGTCTATTAAACCTCAAGATATTCTGACTCACTGTCACTGACCATTTAGAAACACCTCTCTTATTGCTCCACCTGTAGGAACTGTCTGTTACATTCAAACACTATATGGTCAAAGGTTTGTGGACACCCTTTCTAATGAATGCATTCATCTACTTTAAGTGATGCAAATGCACACACACAGTTTGTCTTGTCCATGTAGAGAAGTATTGCCAATAGAATAGGACTAAACATGAACCTTTTGGTTTCATGTCTTAACGCCACTGTGTGGACTAGAAGGGTACAATTCATTACCGTCCCTCACCCCCAGGGATGAGTTGGTGGTGATCATTCAACATCTTGACCTCTAATCGCTGAATCAAATCAGATCCTCACAGCAATGCTGCCAAGTCTTACCTGGACAGTAGAGACTCCAACAAAAGCAGAATAAACTTGGTTTTATACCCAAACAATGAATGAGCTTGTGTCCCAATACTTTTGTCCATGTGTCAGTGTCATTGCTGGGCTGATTTTGACAATTTTCATAATACACACTACAATTTTGGCCCAAAACAGTACAGTATGATCAAAATGAACGTTTCCAGAATGTCAAAGATACCTGAGTGGTCATTATTTTAGCAAAATATCCCCGTATGCAGCGAGTGCTACTGCATCTAAGTCCATTTACAACATGATTTGAAACATGCCAGACAAGTCTCAGCTGTAAATGTTGTCAGTGACACATAATATAAATATAAATACATTGAATGCGGTTTTATATTTTACACTAGCACTGTTACTAATAATAAACAAACTATAATGATCATTTTCAAGTCATCTTTATGTTCTGACCACACCACACAGGCACCATCCTGCCTTAATTTCACCAACCTGTTCCTGCCTCCACTCTCATGAAGAAGAATTTAATTTCCGGTGGATTCTGACCAGATGACCTGCTTGTGTGAAGTATCAGAGTGAAATCTCACAGACCCCCCTACGCGATAACATCACTGCAGTTCATTTAACTCCTGCAGAGCAGAACTGAATGAAATCCTGAATGAAGCACAGCTGTTCAAACATCAGGCCTGCTGAGAAATGGCAAATTCATATACTGTTACTAAATACCTTTTATCTTAAAGTGAACATCACTCTGGATCATCCCTAGTGGCCAATTCATTGTGAAATGTTCACACAATGAAAAGCACAGCTGGCATTTTCAAAAACAAACAAATAAATAAATAAACAAAGGCTATAAATACCTGTGGGGTGTGTGATAGATTGAGAAGAGGTGGTACAGTGCAGCGAATGTCTCATAGAAAATGGGTCATTGTGCCGACACCCTTAGTGTGAAGGAAGTAGCTGAATTTGCAGGTGTATGGAAGTGTACGGTTATGCAGGACTACCAACAGTGGTAAAAATCCCAGTCTAAAGGACATTATTTTCAGAACAGTGGCTTCATTTTATGCCAAGGTTTCCTTCAGTATTTCTTGCCAAAAAGTTAATGAAACTAAAATTCAAATTCAGTTCACAAATAGATGTCTTGTAATTCAGAATTAATTGTTCCATCAATGATTGCAAACCAACCTGGATGAGATACAGCAAAACAAGCCCAGAATATGATACTACCACCACATTTCAAAGATATATACACTGATGAGCCGTAACATTAGACGAACCTCCTCTTTGTTCATTTGTCCATTTTACCTCCACTGACCACACAGGTACACTTTCTACAGACTGTAGTCCATTTGTTTCTCTGTATACGTTGTCCTATTCTTCAATGGTCAGGACCTTCCACAGCCCTAGTGGATCATTCTAAGTGACACTGATGATGGTGGTGGTATGTTAGTGTGTGGAACTGCTGGAAATGTTAAACACTGTCTCCACTGACACTCCTACCTTGTTAGTCCATCTTTTAGATATGAAGTCAGAGGTGGCCAGTGAGAAAATCCAACATGAAGATCTGGTTTCATATAATTTGATAATGATTTACTGAAGCAGCTACTCTACTGACCTCCAGGAGAGAACAGGAAACAAATCAATGATTCATAAGTAGCTTTACAAAATGTTCTCTTTATACAGTGTTGTATGTAACATATGGCAGAAATGGTGAGGTTAAAAGGTCATCAAATTCTGTGCTGCATTTACCTGTTTTGAGACTTTTCTCTGCAGAAGTTGATGGATTAGGAGTGTTTGAGAAATGGAAATATGGAAAGAATGAGTGGCAAGGCTTGGAAAGTTCCATCTTTAGCATTTAATGGTGCCAATGTGCCCTGGGCCTAAACACATCATCTCCAAAAAGAGCGACTTCTCCAAACTGACCCATTTAACAGCCAAATTTTTCTCACAGAGGAGCCATTGTAGATACAACCAGGTTGAGCATGAAAGATGTTCACCTGGAAAGCGAGAGGCAGGTGCTGATTTCTCTGTTTTAATGATGCATTTCTGATCACCGGCCTGCAACCTGTTTCCACCTTCATTTTCCATCCAGCAACTCCAGGAAATAAACCAGCTACAGAGCAGCAGGACGCCCAGAACCACTTCACTGCAGTCGCAAATGTCAACAGTTGGATGAAGTCCTGTCCAAACGCTGTAAAGAACCACCTGACAGCCTGGAGCAGTCTCAAAGACAATGTTGCTCTGGAGGATTAATGGTAAATACACAGTGAACACCAGGCAGAGGTTATTTGGCTATAAGGAGGCATGTACAGCACTACAAAACACTGCAAGGGTGCAAACTGAGCTCAGTGAAAATCTTCAACAATAGCATGATTTGTCCACAAATGTATATTGAAATTATACAAAAAGATAACCTACAATTTCTCCATTAAATGCACTTTATCAAAACAAACTGTACAAAATGAATCTAAAAGGAATACATACTTAATTTATAAAATAGTTAAAAACACATATCTGAATCTGAATTTTTATTTTTTACAAAATATTAAAAAATGCCATTGCTAATTCATTAATTAGCAGACAATTTGTCAAAAATCAGAATCAGATGTAGTGGTCAAGTATGTTTATTCACACAAAGAATATCTGGAATCTCTAGTATTATAAACAATATACAGGTAATGAATATTTACAAACACTACACAATATACACTAAAACAATATATAAAGTGTTGCTTGAAAGTTTGTGAACCCTTTAGAATTTTCTATATTTCTGCATATATATGACATCAAACATTATCAGATTTTCACACAAGTCCAAAAAATAGATAAAGAGAATCCAGTTAAACAAATAATAAAATATTATACTTGGTCATTTATTTATTGAGGAAAATGTCACATGTTTTCAATCAATGGGATGACAATCAGATGTGTGAGATGTGTTTTATTTAAAGAACAGGGATCTATCAAAGTCTGCTCTACACCACACGTTTGTGGAAGTGTATCATGACATGAACAAATGAGATTTCTGAGGTGCTCAGAAAAAGAGTTGTTGATGCTCATCAGGCTGGAAAAGGTTACAACACCATCTCTAAAGAGTTTGGACTCCACCAATCCAGTTAGACAAATTGTGTACAAATGGAGAAAATTCAAGACTGTTGTTACCCTCCCCAGCAGTGGTTGGCCACTACAGATCACTCCAAGTGCAAAGCGTGTAATAGTTGGTGAGGTCACAAAGGACCAGAAAATGACAGACTGTAGTCCATCTGTTTCTCTGTATACTTCATTCTGTTCTTCAATGATCAGAGCCCCAGAGGTGAAATGAGGTACTTGGAGATACAAGATGTGTGTACCTAATCAAGTGACTAGTAAGCATATATTAGCAGCTCAGCTATTGATTGTTTTCTTCCATCCTTCATAAATTCTTAAATAAATATGTATGTGAAAGTCTTCAGTGTCTCTTCTGTTGCAAATGAAAACACTTTCATTTCTCTGTGTAGATTAAATCCATCTATCCACTCATCCATCTGTAATCCACTAGCTGTGCTTGGATAAGATACCTGAGATGACTGATAAGTGATGGGGGTTTGAGCTAATTTGACTGAGGCACCAACAAAGGCGGCAAAGAAAGTAGCACCAGATAAATGGCCTCATTTCAGATCTGCAAAAGCTCATGAATATTGATGTTTCGCTCCACTTGGCTAATTGTGGGTAATGCTAGTGTTTATGGCCTCTATTTAAATACACAGCATGTGGCAGACGTCCTGTGGGCCAAGACAACGTAGCCTATCCTGCATTATTCCTGCACACACACCATACTGCAGTCTAACTGTTCTCATCAAATCAATCCATTTGATAAACGACAGACTAAGATCATTAAACCGATGCTTCCCCTTCAGCATGAAAGCAGGAGAGCAGCTGGTCAGGATCAATCTGTACAAGTATGTTCTCTAAGCTAAACAAATGGTTCACTGAGAATTTATGCTTTTAATTGATCAGACAAGACTTGTTCAGAGAGCACATTTGACTTTGTTATCTTAGAACTGCAACTGCTACTCAATAGTCCTGTTGTTTCTGTAAAAATAACTCTCAAACACATGCAGATCTTAGTCTCACAGGCTGTTTCCATCCAGAAGTTTTGCAAATGCAATTTTTGCAAAATGCAAAAAAATTTGACAGAAAACATCTGAATTAAGTCATGTTTTCATCCACTATAGTTACATTAAGAAACGTGACATAATGTAGCTCCCATTCAATAAAACTCTCAGTGACAGAGCTACTGTAATACAGGATCTAGTGCTTTGTTTATTTAAAAAATAACCATTTCATCACCTTTTTTCATTAGCGTTAGCATTAGCAATATTCTACATTTTCCACCTCATCCTACTGTAAAACTCATTTTGCGATATTTGGCTACTTTTCACATTTTGGCCTTTTCTATTTATTGTTTTGTTTTTTTGTTTTTTATTTTGCAAAAACTGGATGGAAAACCCAACAAAAACCAGTCTACCTTCTTTAATCGTGTCCAATTTGTTCTGCATCTTGCCAGAATGAGATCTGGTACCTTTGGAACCCCTGCATTCTGGTACCTAATTATGTGAACTTGTGTGCAATCTCCTTTCTAAAACCCTACCATCTCAATTCATAAAAGGTAACTGCAGCCTTGTTAAATATAAACAAAAATTTATATTCTCATTTTTCAATAAGGCTGTTTTCAGACAGCAGGCAAATCAGCTTATTTTCTCTAATCAGACCTATTATTAGTAAGTGATCAGGTCAGATTTGTCTGTCCACAAATCACAAGTCTGCCTGTTTGGTTTTCTGTAGTAACAGTGCAGGCATCAGTAATTACAGACAGGAGAGTTTACAAACTGGAAAGTTTTTCAGGAACTGGCAACCTGGATTTGATGTGTCGACCTTAGTAGCATAGTATGGTGAGTGGCACAAAGTGCACTTCAAAGTCTAAGAATGGCCAGAGCATCCAGACTGAGACAGATCTATACAAATCTGATTGTAATCACATTTCAAACCACCTCCAATTGTGGATCACATTTGCAAAAATCTGATTTTATGTGGTTTTTGACTGTCTGGACTACCAAAAATCAATCTGGATATATTCTAAATAGACCAGACATCAGATTTGGGCAGTGTGAACACAGCCTGAGTTATTGCATTTGTACTCAGCATTTCTGTATAACAGTACTTGCTCCATTTTGAAGAATATCTCTCCCTGCCCTTCCTGGCTATATTTCCTTATCTGATGTGCTAAATCAAGATCAGACTTTCAGGTGAGCTACCAACTACCTTCAGTTCAAGGAGACAATTGAGATGAAGCATTCTACTATTTTTAACTTCAGAAGAGAAGAACAACAGCACACATTCATCACCAAATCCTCAAATATGAGACTCGGTGAGATGAATTCTTAATAAAGTTGCCATGTTCTGTATATGTGTGTGCTGAATCTTTAAACTTAACTGAGCACAACATGTCGGACTGCATTACCTCTTCCTAGCCCATGAAACACAAACAGACGTCATTTCTGCTGAGAAGAAAACATTCTTGGTTTATTTATTAGATGCTCTGTCTTCTTGATTTTCCACAGAACTGAACCTGTCATTAAACACCTTCAAAATAATAACTGGGAAACTTTTTTAGACTATCACGTTACTTTTTATTCTGAAAACAGTGAAAACATCAACATGTTGGTCAAATATGGTACAAGAGTGAACTGAACATCCGTGAAAATTGATGAAAAGACAAAAAGAAAACTGGTCCAGGAGGCTGAAATTTTTGGAAAGTATTGGTTGTGTATTACATGTGACAATTGCTGGGGCTGTGCGGTGGAGTGACAAGATGAAAGCCAAAGCCAAAGAATACAAAGATAAAATTCCAATGGCTACATTTTACAAAGTTTGCGAAAATCATGTGGGAAAATGTGTGATGATCAGATGAGACCAAGATTAAATGTTTTGGCCATAATTCCAAAAGGTATGGTGCATATCACCAAAACAGCACCATATAAACAGTGAAGCATGGTGGAGGTAGCGTTATGATTTAAGGCTGAATTATGCTTTTTCAGCTGGAACTGAAGCTTTAGTCAATATTAATAGTTTTAGTTTTTAACCAATTTTGGCACACAACCTTTAGGCCTCTGCTAAGAAGCTAAATATCACCTTTCAGCATAAAACATACCTCCACATCAACAAAAAACATCTTAAATACAAGATAATCAAAGAGCCCAAACCTGAAAATCTGTGGAGTGACCTGAAGAGGGATGTACACAGGAAACATCCTCAAACTCTAACAGATTTGAAGCTCTTTTGCATGGAAAAGTGGAAAAAGACCACAAAGGCGAGATGTGCCACGCTGATGGACTCCTACTCAAAAAGACTGAGTACTGTCATAAAGTCAAAAGATGCTTAAATCAGGATTAGTGTGTTTACATATTTATGTAACCACATTTTGTTTTTCAGAGGAATTGTACCAATTATAGGTCACAAAAAATGTGGAAAAGGTCTATTTTCTTAAAACACAAATACTTTTTATATCCACTGTAGCTTTCATATTTAACAGTTTCCAGCTTTCGTCTCCTGCTCTGGTTTGTCTTACCCTCTGGCCCTGCTTCAGCATTTTGGACCCATTTGTATGTGTCGTTCACCTCCCTGCTGTGATAAAAGGCCTCACTTGGATGCTCCACGTATTTGAAAGAATACTCTGTATCAGCTAAGTTTCACACTTCTGTGCAATATGGTAATGAGCTTCATGGCTGTAACCCATCCATGAATTGCCAATAAGCATCTGCTTCATAACAATGTTCACTCAATAGTGATATCAGACGCTTTTCTTGCTCCTGTGTTCATTATAGGACTTAACTGGTCTACTGTGGGGTGACACGCTCACCTCTCAGTGCAAAGGTCTTTGGTTCAATTCTCCATCTGGGTGTAGTTTCCATGTTCTCCCCGTGTTGGTGTGGGTTTCCTCTGGGATCTCTGGTTTCCTCCCACAGTGCAAAAACATGGAATTGGGTACTCTAATTGTCCTTGTGTGTAAGTGTGGATGTATTAGTGAATAACAGATGTAATAATACAGGATGTATTAGTGCCCTGTCCTAGTCTTGGCTAAGTTACTGTACTGCCATGCCCTGTGTCCGGTGAGGAGGTAGAGGACGAACCGCGATCCTGATCAGGATTAAGTGGATAAAGTAAAGGATGGAGTGATAGATGGATGGATGGAGGGTCCACTGTGGCATGTCAATTGCTCTGACACACTGGTCAGAGTCAGCATCAATGGGGCTGCTGGGAGGCACTCAATGAACAAAAAGCCCATTCTCATTACATCGTCTCGTACATAGGCTCTAGAACATCCCACAAACATATAGAGTGGATTCTGAGATTTAACTACTCATTCCAAACCAGGGGTAGTCATAATATCCTATATGTATATCCACATAATATATGTGCATACACACACACCCACACACACACATCATCCAAGTCATTGACTTGTCTGGTAGGGGATACTAAATTCTGCTTATGATTCAATTCAATATGTCCATGCTTTTGATTTGAAGCCCCTGGTGGATTCCTTGATATCATTCCACCAGGTTCCCTGGGCTATTGCTACTAGACAAACATCTGTTGTTTTGAATGGCAGGTGTTTTACAGTCTCTCTGGTTCAGCTGCTGTTTAGGCTAAAGCTAAATCCCTGCTGTGTTTAGACCTGTCTTCATAGTTTGCATTACGAGAGTGGAGAAAGTGTTTTCATCTGAGGATGGAAAATCTGAAGCCATGAAGTCTCTGGCAGTGAGCTAATGGGATCTAAACACAAATTTTAATGGAAGGATTATAGGACTGGAAGGAGAGATAGGAGATTATTAAACCTAGGAGTTTAAACCTTGGTAAGCTCAAGGAGGACATAAGCTCTATTCATGTAATACAGTATACACTATACATATCCAATATGTGGGCATGTGACAAGCACTAACTATGACAAGCTCTGAAAAGGGGAACTGCACAATTTTTTCCAAATATTCTGCTTAATTAAAGGTGGCATATTATACTCCTTTTGAACAAGTTAACGCAGGTGTCTGGGGCTGTAATGAACTATCTGTCACAATTTTTTTCCACATTGATTAATCACCAGATCACCCTGTGTCAGACTATTTTAATACATCTCTGATGAACAAGCATAATGTAATTGAGGTACTGCTCACCCACTGCCCTTTTCAGAGATTGAGGGCAGAGCTGAACCCCACATTCGAGATTGAGAGCAGACGGGAGTCAGCGCGAAGGGTTATGTTGAGGTTTGGCCACTGTTTTGACCTCCACTCATAACCTACAGGGTAGAGAAACGGGCATGGGTCACTGGTGTGAGCCCCTGAGTCGGCAAGGGAAATGTAAGTAATTCCTAAGGGAATCAATAAAATTGTACTTCTTCACCAGAGTGCTACACACATTCATCCCATCTGGGTAGTGATAGAAAAGGGAAATAGACAGGGAAATAGAAAAGGGTGATGTAGTGGGAGTGGCTACTTGGATTAGGGTGTGGCTAAGTCCCCTTATTTTTGCAATGTTTATTATGTCATCTGCTTGTGTCAACCCAAAGTCTACATAGAGATTTTTGCTTGATTGGCCAACTCATGAGCTATAAGCCATACTGATCAACATTAAAACAAAAAATGTGACATATAATCTAATATTTTCATTTTTTTAAGCATGACTGTACATTTCTGTCCAGAGAACACTACAGGTTGGACTTATAGGTAACTCACAACTGAGGACTTTATTGTATTAAGAGAACATTCTTTCATCATCTAGACACCTTCAGCATGTATGATTCATGCATTCTGTTTGACTCTTTGATCCTGTCAGCCAGGCCAGAACCTAATCTGAAATGTAAAAAGCAGATCGGCACACACCTGTCCATCTGAGGCATGTGTACGTGTGTGTGTGTGTGTGTGTGTGTGTGTGTGTATGTGTGTGTGTGTATTGTGCTCCTCTGGATCCAGACAGTTTTCCTCAGTGGACTTTGCCTCCATGGCTTTTCTGCTTTCATGCAGACACTGTCGCTCACACTGTGGCAGCCGCTGTCACATGCGTTTCAATGGTGAAAGCAAAGTTAAGAGAAGAACATTCATATTGCAAATCAGACAGTTAGTCTGGACCACTATTAGAAACATCCAAAGAGTAAAAGAATGGTGTATATATTAATTTATATATTTATATATAATATCAAGTTCATATGTCTGCCCTGTTTTAAAAAAAACCTGAAGCTAAAAGCCACCAGTGAAGATAGAAGAAGGTATAAAGCAAAAAAAAAAAACTGAAACCAGCAAGGTAGGAATGAAAAGTGTGGTGGATGGCCATGCTGCCCATTGCACTAATGAGGAGGTGGGATTTGAGATAGCCATAAACAGCCCTACTTCAATTAGAGAAGAGAGATGAGTACCAATATCAGTACCAGCATCAATACCAGCAAAGTGTGACCTGCACAGGTAAAGTCAGTGACACACAACACACAGTCAGCACAGCTGGGGTCAATAACAGCTGATGACTGATGCTGGCAAATAAGGAAAAAAAGCAGATCACACCTAAAAGATGGACCCAAGCCAGTCACAGCTACAAGCAATGACAGTTAATGACTGGCATCAGTGAGAGGAGAGAGATACCCCTTTCCAATGGTGGAAATTCATACAGCACAGGGATGTCCTTTTACACATATCTGGTTAAAAATGCAGAAGTATTTCTTTAATCTAGGCCCTTTTGCCTCAACCTAATCAATGCTTTTAAACACTATATTAATTCAAGGAATTTTCAGCTCAAATATAGAGCTGATACACTAGAGCTTTCTTTCTAAATTCTACATTCTGGTTCTGTGAGTCTCCTAAACAGTCAAGGTCAGCACAAGGACCACCAGTGTTAAGTGAATAATCTCTCTCACAGTGTAGCTTTAGTGGAACTGTGGCCAGACTGATTAGAGTGTAGATTTCAGGAAAAATCACTGTTTGCAGGCTTTTCCAGCAGAGGCTAAATATAGGTCTGTCTGTTAGCTCTGCTAGTGTGAAGCTGGCCGGCTCTCTGAACACTCACGGCTCTGTGTGACCGCACCGCAGGAATTTCTGATGGTGTAATATGAAAACCATGGCCCCATGTGGACCAACACTCACTCTCTATCTTAATTCAGACGGACAGAGTTAGAGACCTGGAAAGGCAAACATTTCTCACTCAACACTGGACCTGTATGATGTGAGCGATGTTGAGAAAGGTTCAGGAGCCACGAGCGCTAGCTGCAGATGGAGAATTCCCAATGGGTGCATTACAGAAGCAGAGTAAGAAATGTGCCGGAAATGAACATCTGTCACTTGAGCGAGTTCACTGGGGCATGTTCAAACCCAACAAAACAAAAACAAAAATCCACACAAGAACACATGGAGGTTTCTAGAGCCTGAGGATTCCTGACCTTAGCTAACCCCTCTAGAGTCTTTGTGACCCCATTACGCTTCACAAGAAAACATGGCCTGATTTGTGTAATTTTATAAGACACAAACAAACACCTCATTTCAAATAGGTGGATTACCTTGCTTTACCAAAGATCAGTCCATTTTAATCAGCCAAAAATAATCTTTAATCTAATAATTTTAGATTTAGATTATTAATTGTAATCTAGCCAACAGTTCAATAAAAAGTAAATGAACCCTTTGTAAATCCCTGAGTTTCTACACTGATTACTAATAAAATTAGTTTTAATGTTATCTATGTAACATTTAATATTACATTCAATCTAACACTTGTACTATTCATTTCTGTTATTAGACACATAATATACATAATAACACTAATATTAGGCGATGGAAAGCGCCCTTTCCAAATACAGCAAAGTATTTGCTGGAGTTGTTGTCCCCCTCTGGCATCAACGGCCCATGGGGCACCAGTGTTATGCAGTTGGGAGGCACATCCCACAAAGTTAGTGGTTTCTGAGATACTACCACCATCATGCTTCACCTGGTACCCTATTTTCATGCCCTTTTTTGGCATAAGTCAGAGAACAGCGACAAAGAAGGCCCAAGACGATTGAACAGTTAGAGGCCTGTATTAGACATGAATGGGAGAGCATTCCTATTTCTAAACTTGAGAAGACCCCTGTCTCCTCTGGTCAAAGAGTTCAAATCTTTATCCTTACGAGAGGGTAAGTACAGATTATGTCC
>BRDA01074136.1:0-27617 GCA_036984385.1 Crenuchus spilurus | reverse complement strand
TCTTGCTGGCGCATCTGTGACCAAGACAGCAAGTCTTTGTGTCTAAATATTATTGAGCAACTTTGGGGTGTTTTGGAGGAGCGAGTCAGGAAACGTTTTCTTCTACCAGCATCACGTAGTGACCTGACCACTATCCTGCAAGAAGAATGGCTTAAAATCCCTCTGATCACTGTGCAGGACTTGTATATGTCATTCCCAAGATTAATTGATGCTGTATTGGCTGCAAAAGGAGGCCAATTTATGTATTTTTTTCACTGTGTAATGAAAGAAAAACCTAAAGAATTGCTTTGAATAAAATGTCTTTATATTAAATTGATCATAAGTACTATTTGCCCTCTCGTGTAAAGTTCCACTGGACAGTGACAACACAATCAAGACTTAAAACTTTTTATTTTTTATTAACTTTTTACACACATTACCATTACCCAAATTATTTGGAATTCAATCTTATAGAAGTACTTACATAAAACTTAGCTGTGTACTTTTGTTTGAGATATTCGAGGTTTGGAAATATGAACTGGGCTTTCCAAGTGACTTATTAGTTGGACATATCCTTTTTGAGCCTTTTCTCAAGGACCTTTTGCATCACACCAGACACTGAATAAGACAGTGCACAGTTTAAGAGAGCATAAAAGAAAACCCATTTAAAAAAGAAAGACTTGCTCCTTTGCTCTGAGATTCAAGACGAGCAGCAGTAACTTGTGGCCTTGGGTCCTGAAGAACACAACTGACCATAGTTTCAACAAAGGTCAGCAGAGTTTTTTAATGATTTTCTCTGCTGTCAAATGTACCAGTTAATCAGGCTGGTACATGGTCAAGTGGAGGGTTGAGGGCTGAGCTTTCTTTTCCAGGAGCAATGAAGTGTCAACCTTATTTCACAAAGAATTTCTGAGAAGCAATGATTTTCATTCAAATGAAGTTGCAAGTAAAGCAACCAACAATAAATCCACTCCTAGTTATGACCTTAACCTTTTGTAACTTTTATAAAAGTTCTCATGAATTTCTATGATTTTGTTAGCATTTTTATGTTCCCTACTCTCACAGTGGATGTAAATAGGCAAAATGACTTTTATGGACTGGACCTAAGGTTAAATTTGGCATCTGAAATGTGTTAAATGATATAGATTAAATACATTTTTGAACTGAATTCATTTCATTCATCTAAACATTGCATGTTCTAAAAATATTTTAGGTACTTTTCTACATTTGTAATCTGGATATATAGGACAGTGAGTCAAAAACGTTCATTATATTATAACTTCTGTTCGCTGCAATATCTTACAAAACTCCTGTGTTATGTCAGGTCATTTATGACTGCAGTGCAACAAAAATGGCCACCACACTTATGATTTTCAGGGAGAAGAGCAGTGTGCAGTGATTCGCTGCAGATGTGTTTGGACTTCAGACTAAATGTGTAGCAATACTGTAAGGAAGGTGAAAGTTTGTTAAAAAGAAATTCATCATTGATTCATGGATTCATCACAATGAGTCTGAGAGTAAACAGCAAAAACATCCTCAATCAACCAAGAAAAAGCTCAAAAGTCAAACATCAGCTGATGGTGGTTTTCTGGGTCCGAAAGACGCCATAAGAGGATGGAGACTCCCGTCTGATGAGGAGGTGAAGACAGCGGTGCATTTGTGGCTCACAGCTCAGCCAAAAACATGTTTTAATGAGGGAATATGAAGCTTGTTAATAGATGGACAAAGTGTATTGAAAAGGAGATTATGTGGAAAAAAAATGGTCTGTTTTGAAAATGTTTGAACCCTCATATATATATATATATATATATATATATATATCAGTCTTAAGACAAAAAAAAAATATATATATAAAAATAAACAGTGACAGCTGTCTCCCCATTGGCTGAGCAAAGTCCCCAGTTCCTTAATCTCCAGAGAGGTCAAAAATAACTCCACTCAGGAGAGAGCCTAACCTTAGCAAACAGAGGATGACCAGGAGTGAAATATGGGCCATCTGTGGCCATCGCTTACAGGGGTACGTGACCCTTGAGCAGGAGGCACTTGGCACATCTGCCCAGGTTTGTCAGATCACTGCAGCTTCGCAGGATGGACAGTCTCTTCCTGCTGGGTGCATCTGGGCCTCAGGGATCCATCAGTCCAGTCTAGCAGAGACAGAAAAGAGAGAGAGAGGGAGAAAAAAAGAGAGAGAGAAAGAGAGAGAGAGAGAGAGAGAGAGAGAGAGAGAGAGAGAGAGAGAGAGAGAGAGACCAAACACAATACATTTTCCTCCAATTAGGTAGATTGTCCAATTAAGTATGGCTGATGCATCAAATACTTCTAAAGCAAACTATCTACAGTTACTGCATAGTCATGTTAACATCATTGTGTGATGGGAAATGTAGAATGTCACCATGTTCTTCAATGATTAGGACCCACACAGAGCAGCTATTATTTGAGTAGTGTATCATTCTCAGCAACACTGATGTGGTGGTGGTGTGTTAGTGTGTGTTCAGTGCATCAGACACAGCAGAGCTGCTGATGTTTATAAACACCTCAGTGTCACTGCTTGAGTGAAAATAGTGACCAACCAGCCTATAGGACCAGAGGACCAACACAAACTGTGCTGAGCTGCTGTCTCTGACTTTACATCTACAAGGTGAACCAAAAAGTTAGGTGTGTCTGTGACAGTGATGCCATGTTTAAATCTCCAGCATCTCTGTTAGGTCTGAGCCACTGAACACACCACCACCACATCAGTGTCACTGCAGTGTTGGGAATGATGCACCTGCTTTATACAATGTATAACAGATGGACTACAGTCTGTAATTGTAGAACTTCAAAGTGTCAGAACTGATCAATCATTATGCAAAAAAAGTCAAGAAAATAGATATTAGACTTTCTCAGCATGTCTCTTTATCATGCATTTCTCAGGAAATAGAATATTCCAGAAATTTACGGCTTAAATGCTGGAGCCGGATGCATCTGCACAGTGTTGTGCTCAAACATCAAAGGCCATTCTCTTAATTGCTTGGATGCGTCTCTCTATTTAATGAGTGGAAGATTTAAGCCATTGTGTGTGGCGGGGGCATTTTGCTGCGAGATCAGTTGATTGCAGTCTCTCGCTCTCTACTGCGCCGGGGCTGGTTTGCAGGGGCCTGTCGTGGCGAGAATAGGCCTTTGAGGCCTTTGGCACAGGGCCCAGGCAGAGAGAGGTCCACTGGGGGGGAGGTTGGTGGTGGATGTGATGGTGGTGGAGGGGGTGGGCTGAGAGCAGACAGAGCTCCAGGGCAGGTGTTAAAATAAGCACCCTGGCTCTTTCGGTGCTGATCCCTGTAAAAACAAGTCCGTCTGCCAGGCTGCAGTCGACCCAACAAGGTGCTAACACATGGGCCGGTTGCTGTGAGACAGCATTCACTGTTTACTGGATCTCTGCTCCTCAAACTGCTCAAAATCCAACCATTTATCTTCTGCTTTTGTCGAGAAGTGCTTGGCGAAAGCTCGGGCAGTTTTTCTCATTTGCTGCCTTGTTCCTTTGTCAAGAGAAACAAGGGTCCTTTGGTTTAAAGGTGAGTGGGGGCTGGCAAGGAAGTGTGCAAGGTCAGTGACGAATGCTCAGTGTAGTTAATTAATTATGCATTCAAAAGCAAGCTCCAACACATGATTCCTGCTGGGGCTTTAAGTCATTCTGTTTTCAGCTCATGCTGTACACGTAGATGGAAATTGGTTCTAAAAAACATCCATAAATGCGTTAAACATCTCACTTCTAATATCAAATGTACTTTTTAATGCAAACTCACAAGATGCTGCCCCATCCACGTTCATTTCAATTTGAATATATGTCCAAGCAGATGGACCACACGGAAATCACTTGACCTTTGCCCTTGTCTGTACGCGCCCTCCTGCGTTCCACCATGTCAAATCCGCTCAATGCCATGATTTTCCAATCTTGTACCAAAGCTTCTGTGACCTGCACCTGGCCTACAGACAAAGGCTCTCTCCTTATTAACCCTCATCCAGCTTCTCCCGATCTTCCTCTTTAACACTCACATTCTGCCTCACGGCCCTCATCCTTAAACATTTTAATGCAGGCTCCAGCCCTCGCTAATCGTTCTTCATAAATATTCAAACCCAGAAATCTCCTCGAGGTGTCTTATCTGCCAGGAGTGATAATCATCTTAACTGTGGCCATTATGATTTTAATTATCTCACTTTGATTTTGAACTTGGCTGGGAGGAGTCAGATGTTCAGGGCCTTGCGCACTCGCAGGGATGAAGGTCCTGGGGATTAACACTTTTAAATTGACGTACATCACAACTGAACTGTACTCACATATCAACAATCTCATAATAAACCCTTTAACATATAACAAACATTTTAGATACTGTGATAACATCCACACAAAATTATAAATTAAAATACTGATCTGAACCTGGACCTCTCTGCATTGTATTATATATTTATAGTGTGTATATTATATACATTATATGTATAATTTATAATACATATACAAAATGATGGTGTCCAAAAACAAGTCTCTGTGTGGCTGTGATAAGACTATATATAAAACCATGACCTGCCAATGATGATTTACAGCAACAAGCATGACTATGAAAGCCATACACTTCAATGTGGTGACAATGCAGGAAGCGTGAAGACAATAAATGACTGACAGGGACTATGAGACACTAGGAAAGCTATATAGCAACCATAATTAGGCATGGAAATGGACAAGACTGGTGCTGAACATAATAAGGGCATGATGTGGAGGCATGTTAACAAAAGAGCACGTGGAGTCAAGATGGCACATGGAAAAAATAAACACAAGAGCACTTGGCAAGAATGAGACAGGGCTGTGATAGGAGGTTTCAGAATGTATTGTATATATTAACAGGGGTGCCCAAACATGTTATAATCTGATGAGACCAAGGGTGAACATTTTGGCTATAATTCCATAAAGTATGTAACACTGTTAAATCACAAAAACCTGATATTGTGACGAAGTGCCCAAACGACGTTTGCATGCCAGTGTGTGTGTGTGTGTGTGTGTGTGTGTGTGTGTGTGTGTATATATATATATATATATATATATATATATATATATATAGGTGTTTTAAAAAACAAAACGTAAAAAGCATACAAATGATAATACACATCATATGTATATCAGTGTCTATTTTATTATCTGTGTTGTTCTAATAGTGTTGAAACTCAATACATTTTGTCTGAGAATGATGTTCTTTGGTGTGACCTCATATCCTGTTTTTAATAGAGTCATTTAGTTTTTTGTTTTTTTTAATTTATTTAGTTGAAGGACATCATTCACGGTCATGATGCCAGTGACATGGTCACCTGGTCAATTTTTATCCCAGAATTGTTCAAATATTATGTTCAGACTGACTTATACCATGGATAAAAGGTGGTGATATTCATAATTTTGTAATAAAAAGTAAAAATAATCATGTCTAATGATGAAGATACATTGTTTTACAAGAAAACGCCACATCTCAAATGACTTATCACTGAATTAAAAGGTAATAATGTACATATTACAGTGTAATAAAGACACAATATCAATGTTCATTCTATCAGTGCTTAATATCACACTGACATGGCTAATGTTTATTAATGGCGCCATGCAATATTCATTATCTCTTAAAGGCTTGTGCAATAACTGGCCTTTCTCTGCTGTGGTCTTTATAGAGTTCCAGCTCGGAAAGTGTCTGAGGTCCTGAGCACAGAGCCCAGCTCTTTGTAGAAGAAAAAAATGAGGCACTTATTACAAAAAGGAGCAATATGTTACATTTTCCTGCTTATCTTTAAACAGGGCCGTGTTTTCTGTGCTGAAGTCCTGACTGCTGTAAAGAGCTTGGCATTGCATTTGTGGCTGTTATCACTTTGAAATGGCAAGGAAGTGACAAAATGACTGGGCAAATAAGAAACCATAATGAACCACATTGGAGAGTGGCTCTACTTCTCATAAAGTGTGCCCATATATGTACAAGCACAGACACTTACACACAGGCAAACACACACACACTTACACAAAGAGTACACACTCAGGGGAAAATCTGCCTGGCACAAGGTTTTAATATGAAGCAACTATAATAGTGTCTGGAAAAATGAACTTTTAAATCTACTGCTTTTTTTAATGCTTGCCCACATGCTCAACAGGCCTTTTTACTTTTTTACTGCCAGCTTGTTAAATGTCTTCTGGCAGGAGGGCGGCCCTGGACCAGTACCTTGTGTGCAGACCCATCCCAGGAGAGGCAGCATCAAGCCTGTGGCCTTACGCAGCATGTGATATGGCCAGCACCTCCATCAGCATCGCTGGCCCACCCACTCTTTCCAAATGAGACCATACAGGCAGCATTTGATGCCATTGACCTACATGTGAGTCAGGGTTTGATGTTTTTTAAAGGGGCCGTATCATGGAAAAGCAACATTTTCTTTCTTTTTTATGTAAACTATACATGTTTTAAAGGTTTTAATAAACAAACTCCTTATTCTGTATATACCTATGGGAAGCAGCTCAATTTTGAACTCATTGTTTCTGTGATGTCACAACAACCATCATATCATACCTGGGAGTAGAGATGCCATGATCAAGAAAGCGGTTCACGCAGAGTTGCAATGACTGAATGAATGAATGAATGTTATACTTATATGGCACAGTTCTAAAACCCAAGGATGCTTTACAATCAACACACTTAGACCTCATCCACACACTCCTGCCAGAAGTGGCAGCCATTTGTGCACAGCATCTCAACTGGAAGTGACCGTCCAGCTAGAAGACTAGTGGGATCACCCAGGACAGAGTGCCAACCATATCTGGGCATTCAGTCACCCACACCAGGGTCATTTAAAGTATTCAGTTCACCTGATCTTCATGTTTTTGGACTGTGGGAGGAAACCGGAGTCCCCGGAGGAAACCCATACAGACAAGGGGAGAACATGGAAACTCCACCCAGATGGAGACTTGAACCCAACGCCTGCTGAGAGAAAAACATGCTAACCACCAAACCACCTTGCCACCAAAATGACCAATGCAAATTATGGGAAACTTGTGCTTAGGTATCCGGAATATTGTTGGTTTGAATTCCTGCCTTGACTGAAGTGCCTTGAGCATGGCACCTAACCCCCTACTGTTCCCTGGGTGCTGTGGATAGGAGCTGCCCACTGTTTTGGGCATTGCCCTCTAGTGTTTGTGTTTTCTTTGCATGGATGGCTTAAATGAGGTTGAAGTTCTATGTGCAAGCAGACTGGCCAATGATTGTTCACTTTGGTGTGAAGACAGTCTTTGGTGTAGACCTCATTTGTAGTCCAGGTCAAGTGACAATTTGGGGAGGGAGGAGTCGATACGTTGATTGTCGGCTTGTAATCAGCAGAGAACAGAGGGTGAGTTGGCTTGTTTTAAAGAAAGGTGGCGATTGGAGACTGGCTGAGACATCAGCATGACGTAGCATTAAGTCTACTTGGCAGAACTTTCGCTAGATACATTGATATTGGCATCACCACCACATCCATCACTACAAACCGCATAAAGAAAGGGACATGACTACGTCTGACAAACCTTGATCCAGATTTTCAGGTATGAAAATGCCCTTAATTTGAAGTGCGCTGATGGAAGTAAGTGAGCCGGAGATGATTTTGGACAAAGCCCAAGCCTAGTGGGACAGCTTTGGAGTGGACTATGGGAATACACTGCATCATGATGGAAAGATAAGATCTGTTTGACATTTTAAAGCACAGCCGTAGATTGGATTTGCATCTGAAATTGCCAATGCCTGTAATTTGAGCAAAATATTTACATTCTCGTAGACATTTTTTCCCCTTAGTCTTCAAGACATGAAGGAGGATATCCATATTCATTCACTGTGTTGATACACACACATACAGTCCACGTACACACTTACACACAGCTGTCACAATACACTCATCCAAACTACCACCTTCACTGTGATTATGTTGAGTGTATTGGCATGGAGGCCCAGCTAATAGCCATTTAGCTGATTCAAATGAGGAGATATTGGAAGAAAGTTGCTGCCCGAGTGCTTTCAAGCCGACTGCCAGCGTTGGAGGGGAGGCTTGTTTCCACTTCCAAAATTAGTCTAAATTTATTCGAAATCATTTGGGAGTAGCGGCAGTGCGACCCCCTTTATTTTCTTTCTTTTCTTTTCTTTCTTTCTTTCTTTTTTTGGATGCATTAACAATGTTTGCAGTCACTTTGCTGGCTGCGTGGCAGAAAAAACGCAGAGCATGCCAAAGATTAGCCGTATAAATTGCTTAATTGATCCATTCACTTTTTTAACTGATGCTTGATTACATGAAGGAGTCTACAGCATGAAGGCAGACACATAGGCAGGTATACACATATACACTAAGTGTCATACCTTGTGACAGAATGCATCAAATCTCTGAGTTTGATCACATTAGTATATTAACGTAGCCCATTAACAAGACAAGGGACCTATCAAAGTTGATTACAGATTCATTACATATTAAACAGTGCACTAAAAAAAGGAATTGTTTGTAATCTTTATGGATTAAAGTATTTAAATATACATCAACAGCAGCATCACAAGTTCTTTCATCAATTAGGTTTGCTGGCTGCTCAGCCTGCGAGAGAACCGGAGGCTGAATAATGCTGAAATTAAGTCACTCCGTCTTAATCATTCTCTGAAATTTGTTGCATATTAAGATGTATTAATCATTGGTGAATAATGGATGTTTGATTATAAAAAAGAAATATTTAATACTACAGTAATAGAAAAAAATATAAATTAAAGTGTTTGAGCAAGCAGAGATGCTTGTCAGCTCACTGAAGACCCATAACATTAATACTCACTCACAGAAGAAGTGAATAACATTGATTTTCTCTTAACTATGGGCTCTGGGATGTACTAGATAGTAAGATTAGACTTCTCAAAGATGACATTTTGGATGGTGGAGAAAAAATATGCATAAATATGATCAGGTGGTCAGTTGGAGGCTAGTGCGGTTCACCCGGTCAGGAGTGGTCAGTGATTTGGGCGCCAAAGCTCAGAGTGTGAAGGAAGTAGCTGAATTTACAGGTGTATGATAATGTATGGTCATACAGATAAACCAGCAGTGTAGAGGTCTGCATTATCGCGGGACTCCCGCAGGACCCATTGCAATATGTTGCGGCACAACCAAAATTAATTGTCTTTTGCGGGAGCAGTCGATCAGTCAGTCCAGTCGTCGCGGGAGCGGGACGACACATACATGTCAAAAAATCCTGCAAATTAATAAATAGTCTAGAAAATTATGATAATCATGCAGCTAATCAGTCAGTAAGGAAGTCAAAATACTGGCAGACCATCATGTGAACAGACAGTCAGTCTCTCTCTCTCTCTCTCTCTCTCTCTCTCTCTCTCTCTCTCTCTCTCTCTCTCACACACACACACACACACACACACACACAAACGTGTTTTATGCTATCTCTTCTGGCAGTATAGCATACCAAATTCAAAGGATGTTCAGACTCTCATAAGTACTCTCAGAACTCTTTATTTTAACAGCTTGCTCTTAGCTACATCACAACACATGTGCATCTCTCTGTGGCTCGGTGTCACACTCAAAACAACACAATTCACTTCGTTGTACCTCTTGTTACAAAACGCTTGTGCGCATTTTCTCTCTCTCTCTCTCTCTCTCTCTGCTGCCCTAATAATGATTCATTATAACCTAAATAATAGTTTGCTGTTGGAATAAATATTGTAGCTTTGGCCATGTCTAGGTCACGCGGTATATGTGACGTCATCACCCAGAAGCACTTGCGGGTTGTACACAGTTGTAAAACAGTTATGAATTTTTCATATCGGTTATTTTATGCAGTTGTGTTATGCTGGCTTAGTATTTTATTAATGTAGTCTTCATCCTGTGTTGGTAGATGTGATTAATTTGTTTACATGAGTAACTTACCATCTGTGAGATTGTGGAGTAGCATTAGTGCCATAAGCAGCTTGGAGATTGTTATCTATCTGGCTTTAATCTTAAGTATTCACAAGTGAGCCTAAAAAATGTTGTACGTTACGCTGGATGTGTTTAAGTTACCTTTCTCTCCCATCACGCCACAATATGTAAGTAAGTTTTAAGTTCTGTATAGTTAATCTGGTTGATGTGTGGATCAGGGGCGGTACAAGGGCGGGGCTATGGAGCTATAACTCAGAGTTTTTACTCAATAGCTCCGGATCTTACATCTAACCCAGAACTGGTCCACCAACATCCCCTCCCCTTCTTCTGTCTCTCTGAACGAGACTGCTCAGGCACCCCACATACACCGAATGACAAATTAAACTCAACTCGTGCCCGCAAACTCCCCGCCCCCCCGTGAAAACTGCGGGCGGGAGCAGCCGGACATGTTTATGTGGCGGGTGGGAGCAGAACCAAATATGACGATTTTATCACGGGAGCGGGACGAAAACAAGCGGGAGTGGGACTAACAAATCAGTCCCGCGCAGACCTCTACAGCAGTGGTAACACTGCCAGTCTACAGAATATCATGAGAATTGTAGTGAACAGCACACAAGGCTGAACATCTCTTCAGGACTAGTGCTTGGTATGTGGGTGCCCTAAGCACAAATGCTTTGCGTGCCCCCATCCTGCCTTCTTCCACCACTTGAGTCTTCGCCAAGCACCACCTCTACTCAATTCTGCTGCACACCCCGCATGTATGTATAACCTGATCATCCTTGTGCAGCACCATCTGCAGGAGCCTGAAGTTACTACCATCTTAAACATGCAAGGTGAATTTTCCTACAGGGAGCTTATACCATATACATTTTCACGACAATGAAGAACACATGCAATGATTTTTAAAATTAGTACTAATGTTAAAATCTCTGCAGATATGCTGCATACAGATGTTTTATTACACAGTTCAGTAAAGTCAGTGTTTAGCTTAGACTGAAATAAACCACAACAGACAGAAAACATCTGAATAATTAACAAAAATCGAATTGTCTTCATTCTATATGATCTGTTAATTATCCATAATATGTATTGGCTTTTATGTTGAATCTCAAGGTCTACGTGTTTGGGAGTAGATTTACAAGTTGAGTTGCTCATTAAAATGTATTTATTCCAATTAAATGTGATAATAAGTGTAATGTATATCTTTTACATTAATTTTCAAGCTGATATTTTATTTTAATTGATGTTTTAGGTGCTTGTATCTACATTAATTAGCTGTTTTATCTTAAACTCCTATTTAGGAGCATCATATTGATGTACAATTGCTCATCTGTTGCTGGACATCCCAGCTTTACTCCTTCCATGACTGGAACAAAACATGACCATATGACTTCCACTGAACAGATACTATTTGTGTGGTGGACAATTCCCAGCACAGCATTGACACTAACATGGCAGTGGCCTAGTAGTGTGTGTGTGCAAGTGTAGACATAGTAGTATTTCTGGGCTTTCTAACATTATGTACAGTAGGTATGCTTGCAGTCGAAATCCATTGAACTCACTGTATTGTCGCGCGGAGACTTTGAGAAAGCGATGGCCTAGACTTCCCCCACCACCGACACTGAATTCCAGCCTGATAATACTCACTCTCACTGGTCTGGAGCTCATTACGTCTGCGGCCTGCCAAACCCGTCACTACAGGCCCAGGGAGCAGAGCCTTAGAGCTGTCTTTGTTGGGCGGCCTGTGAGTGTAGAGTCAGCATAACTCTCTCTCTCTCTCTCTCTCTCTCTCCGCAAGATCAGCGGGACAACTGGAACAAGCTAAAGGTAGCCAGGCTTCATTTTGGAATTTGATTTCAAAGGTGATTCAAGGGAACAACAAATGAGTCTCTGGAAAAGAGCCAGCGACTCTGAAACGACTCTGTCTCTTTGTCTTTTTTTTGCAGCCTAGACAACTTGCTTTTTAAACTGAATGGCAACAGTCCATGCAAAATGACTCTAACCTATTCAGGGTGGACAAAAATAATAAAGCATAAAAGTCCATGCCAGAAAAAGCATCCTATGTCATATACTATCTCTGAGGACTGTTATAGATTAGACCAATCAGCTATAACATCACCTCCATGCACTTTTACATTACATTTACTATTACAGATGGTAGTCCATCTCTTTCTCGGAATACTTTGCCTCTCACAGGACTGCCACAGAGCAGGTGGGTCATTGTCAGTGACACTGATGTGGTGATGGTGTGTTAGTATGTGAGCTGCTAGAGATGTTAAACACTGTGTCCACTCACTGTACTCTATTAGACACACCTAGCCTTTTGGTCCACCTTGAATTTAAAAAGGAATTTAAAAAGCACCAGCAGCTGTCCTATCCACACACTAACACACCACCACCACATCAGTGTCACTGACAATGATACACCAGCTAAGTGGGGGGGTCCTGACCATCAAAGAATAGAACGTTTACAAAGAAACAGATGGACTACAGTATATAATTGTAGAATTACAGAGTGCAACTATTAGCTCAGTAGAGCTAAAATGAACAATAGGTGTATACAAGGAGGTGGTGTTAATGTTTTGGCTGATCATTGTACAGGCTCGATTTTCAGTCTGGTGTGAAGAGAAAAGCCAACAATGCCAATGGTCACTGCTACAGATATGCAGATTCATTTTATCTTATAGAACCATGTACTTTATGGATCCAAAGATAGTGCATCACTATTTTTTAAAGAGCTTCACAGCAAATGCAAAAAGATAATGAGCTGCTGAAAGGAAATGGGTAAAGAGATTGAGTCTCCTATGCTTAATAACCTAGCCTTTAGGCCCAAATCAAACTCAGTGAACATTTGCGAGGGCTGGATCAGTCCTCTGAGGCGACGCCGTTGATTTTGCGATGCCGAGTGTGCGTCTGCTGGTGAGTGGCAGTGCAGTGACACCACTGCTCTTGGGGCACACGCATCTGATAACAGCCCAATGGAAAACAGCACTTTAGTTTGTTGGAAAGGGAAGGTCAAGGTCCAGCATTCACTGAGCACTGTCCCTCCAAGCCCTTATCTGTGTCTATCAATGTCCACTGACAAAGCCTTCCTCTGGAGCACCGTCCCCCAGCCATGCTCAACGTCCACCACCTGATACTCCTCCCCGGCAAATGAAAAAACACAACCTTAATCTAAACGGTGCTAAACAAACAACCCTCTGCCCATGCAGCGTTGACTTTGGTCTGGTCACTTTTCACCACCAGCCGTTTGTGTTTGTTTGTTTGTGCATTTGAAATAAGGGAACAGGGGCTAACACCAGAAGCAAAAGTCATTCACAGCACAAATTTAGACCCTGCTGACACCGTGAGGGTGAACGTACAGAACTTACTGGAGCACAAATCAATGCGCTGAAAAGGACACTGTCTGTGTGGGTTCATTTAGAGATCTGATGAACTGATACAATAGATGTATGACCGACAATACAATATGTCCAAAAGTTTGAGAACACCCCTTCTAATGAATGCATTCAGCTGCATTAAGTTGGCACAGATGTACACACAGCTTGCCTAGTCCCTGTACTGCCAATAGAATACATGAACCTATTGGCACCAGGTGTGGGCTAGAGGGGTATAAAGTCCCACAGCATTGAGACGTGGAGCTGTGTTCTCTCCTCCAATACTTTTGTGGAGAGTTGACAATGAGGTGGGGTGATGATCATCCAACATCCTGATGCTCTTGTCAGTAAATACAATCAAATCCTCACAGCAATGCTCCAAAATATAATGGAAAGTCTTTCCTGGACAGTTATGCCAACAAAAGCAGAATAAACACCCTTAAATTTGTAAGAAAGAATGAATGAGCCAGTGTCCCAATACTTTTTTTCATATTGTGTATATTGACAAGCTTTGAGATTTAATTTTATTTGCCGGCCAGCCAGAATACTATTGACACATAAATGCTTGTCATGCCTTCCAGTGTTTCTTTCATGTTTTCCCAAATTTCTCCCAAATCAAATGTGTGTTTCTCTGTTTTTTTTTGTGAAATATATTCTGTTATAGCTGGCAACCCAACCTAGATGTAGAGGTAAACACGTGTAAACAGCTTCATCTAAGGAGCTCTACTTGTCACTCAGAGGATTTGTTATGGATGGATGCCAGCTTCAAATGTTTTCTGAAAGTGAAAGTAAAGCAGTTGTGCTCTCTCTAATATTATGTACATTTTCCTCCACTCATGTCTACAGGAAGATGCATTGAAACTGCTGCCTGTGATAATCTTCTGCCAGACGTGGGTGTAAATCACACATGTGCAAGTCTCAAGTCACAAGTTACTGTGGTGAGAATTAACCAGAGTCAGTTCCTGCTGTAAGTCAATCAAAAAAAGTCAAGTCACATGAAATTCTAATGATCAACCTCAGTTTTTACATTTTAATCCATAAAAAGTTTTATCTCTATAAAAATATACAGAATAGATTCAAAGTTTGTAAAACATTTAGCCAAGTCTAAGCCACTAAAAACCAAACCAAAATTAAGTTGAGTCTTTTATTAGTGTTAGTCAAGCAAGTCTCAAGACTTTAAAGAGTCTTACTTGAGTCAAGTCATGTGTCTCGAGTCCCCCGGGCCTCCCATGTCTTCAAGCATTGCATTTAGACATTAAAGATGAAAAGAAAAGAAAAACAAACAGCATTTTATTCATCTTCTTATGTTTTAAAAGCTTACAATATAAAAATGAAAGTAAAATCTAATTTAAATGCACAGTATTTCTCATTTAGATCATGTTGTAAGCTTATTGTAAGATAATTAAACATATACATTGTCTTAAGTTTGCATGTTTTGTCTTAAAATCAATATCGTAAGATAATTTTACTTAATCTGGTTGCTTAAAACAAGTAAAACTTCAGATTTTAACTTATAATATGCTTGCAAAATTCTTAAAATGTGAAATATTACATAGTTGGACTATATTTAAGGTGCAAACATCATTTATCATATCATGCAATGTAATTTAAGGATTTTAGAGCAAGTTGAAGCTAAAAATAAACTTAAAAAAACATTTTCTAACAGATATGATCTTTTAGCTTCTCTTGAGCTTTTCCATATGCTTTAATATGTAGAGAAAAGAAACAGTGATGTTAGATATAGTTGATGGAAATATATCATCAGAGTTCACACACACACACACACAGCAGAGCTGGCACTGACGTTGATTAGCTGTGTCTGAATATTCAAACTATATTTTCTCTCTCAGATTTTTGGCAACTGGCGACGTGAGGAGGAGAGTGTGTGCTAATGAGAGGATAGTCAGCGAGAGGCTCTAAATATTTTCACAGCTTATTTGGACATTTCTGCCCAGCGGATACGCAGGCTGTGCTTTGATGAGGTGAAGTAGGCCGTTTGAAGGCGTCATTTGGCACTGGCTGCATGCCGGTTCAGCAGGCTCTAATTCTACAGTTCACACCTGTAGTGTGAATATTATGATTCACCTTAAAGAGGAACGGTTAACATACTCAAATTGACCCCAATTTAGGCTTAACTCACATGACAACTGTGAGGAGACTATTTTAGACTGTGCTAATAGGACCACTTAGGCTAATAATGGCTCACATGGTCTTGAATGTGGACAGAAACAGAAAATGACCTTTTTAAAACTGATTTATTTAAACAGAAACATATTTGTATGTAGGCTTATGTTATTTCCATCATTTTTTTACATTTTTTTCCCAGCTAATGTTCTAAAACTATCAGTTCTGGTTAAGGAAACTGAATTTTGAATGTTCCTGAAACATACAGTATACTTCATTTTCACATTTTCTAAGCTCAACATGTACTAATATCAAAGTAAATGTACATAATCAGATCTTTTCGTTAATGGTACTGGTGACACTTTACAATAAGGGTCACAAATAATGGTACTTAATGGTTGAACACTTTTGGAAACTTTCTAATTTAGCCATTTTTACTCTTTAACATCCTGGAGTCTGAGGGTTTTCAGTCACTCTGATGTTGTCTGACATGCCATGACATTTTTACAAATGACACCCATCTAAAATTATTTTTCCCAAAGTATTTTTCCCAAACTTTTGTTCAGCACAAACTCAGCAACAACAGTATCAAAACAGTAAGAGTGTCGTAAATCTATTTTTTTGTATTAAATCTGCTCAAATTTTTTTATTTACTTTTTTATTGTGAAAAAACACACTCTAAACATTTCTACACTTTTGAGCTCAGAACTGAATAAACAGCGGTGTTGGCTACACACTGGTTATTACAGTTTTTTTTAACATTGTATGTGTTTTTATTTATAAAGATTAAGAAATGTGAGGTGACACTCTGTTTTCATTGAGCCACTAACCCTACATTGAATATTTATGAGATAGGTATGAGATGTCTTTGTTCAATATGGTCGGTGGAACCCACCAACGGAATGTCCAGAATTAGCATGTAATTATCCTCTGAATGACAGATTGCATCATTTGGTGGGATAAAAAGCACAGCTGTCTGACTCGCTCTGAAAAATGTGTTTCTGCTTATTTAAGCTCCTTTCTCAAATATCTAAAAATATACCTTTATTCAGGCTATATATATTTGAAAATAGACACTTTAAGCTTTCCGGGGGCATGTTTAGTTTTGTTTCTAATATAAAATCTCACAATTATATAAGTGTTTTTGAAGAATGTTGCTAACATGCCACTGGCGGGAGCACCGAGCTAAGAGCGTTAAATTAATTGATATGTAGACCTTCTAACACAATACATCCTTAAGTACAATTCTTATTGGCTTAGAAATACTTTATTTCACATGAATACATCATGTTATCTCAGATGTCAAGTTAAAATGTATAAACTGCTTCTTATTACCAATTGAGACATAAACGCTTAACAGTCCACAATATTTTTCATCTTAATCTGCATGCTCTCAGAAATCTCTGAAATAATTTACTTCAGACTGTGCAGTACTAAAGGGACATATCCTGACTTGTACCACAAAAGTTGACTTTCAGCAGAACAGTAACTGGTGCAGTCTGGGGGCCTTTAGGACTAACAATGATCAAGGACAGAAAAATCTGTGAAAAATGTCATGTGTGAGATGTCTCATATTTTCAATGTTGTTTAGGATTTTCAAAATCATGGAGTGTGAAGTTAATCATGATTAATACAGGTTGTCCCATTTGCTTCTTACTCAAATGATTATGAATGACTTTAACACTATTGAAGATCAGGTGATGGGATGTGAATTAAGTACCTCAGTCTGTGTGTAAAAGACATGTATGATTACAGTGCAGGTAGACAGGTGTGATGACTAATATACACAGCTGTAGGAATGGAGGCCGGCGCCCATCCAGCCATCTCTATCAGTCACCTGCTGCTGTAGTGAGACATTAAAGTCCTCAGTTAATCATCACCAGATCTTCGTTAGTGTTAAAAAACTGTTTGGGTAAAAAAATAAACAGGTCACCCTGAACAATCTTAAGTACTGTTAATAGACTGTTGAAAATGTTACCGTGTTACTTTGAGACTGTTTGCTCCTAACATTTAATAAACCATGACTATCAAAGGTCTGGGAATGTTTCTGGTGAACAGGGTTAAATATTCTTTTGTGTTTACTTTTAATTTTATGTTGGGCATTATTTTAATTTCATTTTAAACATCCAATTAATGTTTTTTTTTTTTTTTAATCTTAAGACAGACTGGTGATGCCTCACAGATAGACCTGGAATTTGACCAAAAAAATTAGTGTGTGTACACACACACACACACACACACACACACACACACACGCACGCACACACACATACATACACACACACAGTTGCTCCCCCACATGGTAAGGAAGCACAAGCTCCCATTAATACGTGGCTCATTGAAATGCCGCGACAGCTTCTTGGCTGCGGCTCGGCTGCGCCTGACAGTCGTGGTCACCCCGTAGCAGACCTCACCTATACTCGGGGCGAAGATAAATCCTGCGTGATTGATTGGAGTAGCTTTATATTCATTCATTAGCCAAGGCCCTGTCAGACAAGCCCTGGCAGGTACCTTCATGTACGCAGACTTTTCATCCTGGTGTGGTCTAGAGCTCAGAATCTGCAGCTTATTAATGACATTTTAGACATTAATATTGCAAGGATTAGGGATATCCTATCTCCTTTGTTCCTGTGACAAACCTTATACTGTTTTTAAGGCTCATCTCATTTTCACTCTCTCTTTTTCTCGCTCTCTCCTTTTCCACTTTCTCTCTCTCTTTCTCTCCCCCCTCCCCTCGTTCTCTATTTTTGTCCCTGTCACTTGCTCTTTTTCCAAATGTCCTTTTTCCTCCCTGCATTGGAGGACAGGTCTAGTAATACAGTTTGAGCGGTGTGAAAAGGACCTATCGTCATGCACATTATTACATTTTTATCCTTGTCTCTACCATAGCATTTCCCAGGCTTTCTCTCTCTCTGTCTCTCTTTTCTCTCTCTCTCTCTCTCTAGCACTCTTGATGCAGTCCAGATACCCCCGGAGTGCAGAAGCCCTTTTGCCACAGCCAATCCAGCCTGGAGTAGCTGGAGGAGGATATGGGCCACGGTAACTCTGACATATCGCGGATCAGCGTGGGTCTACCTCTGCCTCGGCGTCGCTCATTTTGCCTCACACTGTCAGAGAATGTCGCTACGCTGTGGCATTTGGAGTCTCCCCGAGTCTAAGCAGCGTCTCGAGGCGTCTGATCCAGCGGCCATCCGCAGGGGAAAAAGACGGAAGGCCATTGGGTCCTGAGGAAGGAAACAACCCGTAGGTCTGATGTTGACATTTCTCAAACTCGCGGGACTGCTAGCATGGCCCGCTCTAATGCTCTGTTTATGCAAGACAAGGCCAAGTGTGAGCCACCAACCTGCCTTTCATAAGCATCCATCTCAGAGATACCTTCCAGCCTTTTGGCCTGGAAGAAAAATCACATGGATAAGATGGTGCATACCATATTATTGAATGGTATCAACCAACCCCCCAAGACAAAAACCATCCCTGTTGTAAAACTGCCACCACCTACTTTGCAAGCCCCTTTGATTAATTTTGTTATACATTGGTCAATGTGCACATGCACACACAAGAATTTGACCTTTAACCCATCCATGCAGCTAAACACACACTATAGAGGGGCAGTGAGCACTCATGCCCAAAGTGGTAGGCAGCACTATTTACAATGCCTAGGGAAGCAGTTGGGGTTTAGGTGACTTGTTCAAGGGCACTTCAGTCAAGTCCTGCCAGTCTATCAAACCAGTGAGCTTCCAGTCACAAAACCCGGTCCCTAATTACCAGGTCTCAGCTGGCATCAATCAAATATCAATTTAATTTCTCCCAAAAAAAAAAAAAAAAAATTCTGATCAGAGTAAGAACTACTTATTTTGTAAAATCAATGCTGTCAAAATAAAACCATAAACAAAGAATGTTAACTTTATAGATGGAAAACACATATAACTAGTTGTCTTGGGCCATTTCTGTTGGTTTATTCTTCATGACATGATCACTCAATGAAAAGGTATAAAAAAGTGGAGCTGTGATGGTGATGACATGTCACTTTCTATAGTTTTTCTTAAAGATTTTGCTTTTTTTCTGTCTCAGTGATGGTTAGCAGAGAGTGTCTTAGCTTAATAGTGAGACTTTGAGTCTTTTCCAAAGAGCTTAGCCCACACTTGACAACACCACCTCCCTCTTGAGGAAAGACAGGCCTGATATAGCTGTCCATCCTTATGGCGAGCACTTGCCAATGCCACGTTTATTAGCATTAAAAAATCTCCTCAACTTCTCAGCCAAAGATTAGTGGCTTTTTTCCAGGTATTCTTCCTTCTTGTCCATATGGAAACAGTTCTCTTCATCCCAGAATTACCCCTCCTCCCATCCCCGTTCGCGCCGCTCTTTAAAGATTACTGGCATGGCAACTTCAAAATGGCTTCAGATCCCCTACGCTCACGCTGGAGCTGGAGCGTCTGGCTGTCTGCGGTACATGGTGGCCAGGCAGAGCCGTGCGAGGCTGCCCCTGAACTCAGCAGGTGGCCACATATTCATGAGAGAGAGAGGGTGGAGGTTAAAATGGGTTGGAAAGGAGCGTTATACTGAGCTATAGGCCCAGCCTGCATGCTGGCATGCTTAAGCATTGGATCTGGTTTAAATTGGTTACTCTTTAGGGTTTGACTTACGTGTCACATATCTTCATGGATTTCCCATCTGAATCTGCATGGTGACAGAAATCATTTATTTCTGACTGCACAGCACTAAAGGGACATTATGTAGGTTCATATCACAAGTCATATTTGTGGCACAAGAGGGCGCCCCTCAGCAGGACAGTAATTAAGTACTCAGTTCTATTTGTTTGGTCCTCAAACATCAGTGAACCATTGAAAAAACTTAATGGTGTTTTAATTTTTTTTAACACCATAAAAATTTGACATCCACCCAGATGGGGACTCGAATCCAAGACCTCAGCACTGAGATGCAAATGTTCTAACAACCAAGCCACCATGCTGCCCATTTCTCATTCAATGTTTTTATTTTTTATGCTTATTCATACATTGTAAATTAACACTGAAGTCATCCAGACTATGAAGGAACACATAAGGAACCATATAGTAAACTTAAAAGTGTTAAACAAACCAAAATATGTTTTATATTTTAGATTCTTCAAATCTTCAAGTCTTCAAAGATTCTTCAAAGACACACATCTGATTTCTCTAACACATTAAGAGGCAAGAAATGCAAGTAATGGACTTTTGACAAGGCACAGCTGTTAACTGAAAGCCATTCCAGGTGACTACCTCATAAAGCTGACTGAGAAAATACCAAGAAAGCTGGCATCTAAGCAAGAAGTGCCTACTTTAAATAATGTAAAATATAAAACACATTCTGGTTTGTTTAACACTTGTTTGTTTACTAAATAATTACATTAAGTATTTCGTCATAGTTTGCATGACTTTAATATTAATCTACAATGCAGAAACTTTTTAAATCATGAAAAACCACTGAGTGTCCAGAATGTGTATCCAGACTTCTGACTGGTACTGTATATATATTCATATTTTAGGAAGACAAAAAAGTGGGCATCAGGTCCAGGCCATTTTAGAAGTTAATCAAGCTTATTGTAATCTTAAGTGCTGTTCATACAATAGATGTGCTGTTATTGTAAATAGCATGTTTTGCAGATAAAGTTTGCACCTCCCCTTTAGGAAGCCATATTTAAAGTTCTGAGAATGTTTCTTGAGGGAATTGGTCAAGCAGAGAAATGCAAGTTTGTCCCTGAACTCAGCAGGTGAACACATATGGAGGTTAAAGTGAGTTGAGATAGTGTTACAGTATACTGAGTGATTGACCAGCCCAGCCTGCATGCTGGCATGCTTAGGCATTAGATCTGGTTTAAATTGCCTATTCTTTATGGTTTGACTTTTGCCATTTTGGATACTATGATTATATACTGTTGGTTTGGCCACCTATGACCTTCTAGAATGCTGAAGAATGAAGAATAATGAAGAAGACAGTGGCTAAGAATGCCTTATTTGATTGAATACACTGACTTTTTGTGAAGTGCTTATAGTATGGGATTGCTCCAAAGAAAGCTTTGCTACCTTATTGGGTGAAATGGGCTCACATACAGGCCCCTAGACGGAGTGTAATTGCTTGAAAAATCCAGATTTTAAACTGCAGATCCCAAAACCATATGACAAATATCAAGGTTAATGAGAAAAGAAAGTGCAAAGCCCAGATTTCAGTAAGTGAAGATAGAAAAGCCTTTCTCCTCGCCCTCTACTGGCAGTCACAATGCCCTGCACCATCCCACAAACCTCTGGCATGTGTGGTGAACTCTCAAAACAGCAAGAAGGCCATGAAATATTCAACGCCATTAAAAAAGATGCAGCTATAAAATGTCTTCAGGCCAACGGCAATAAATATCTCATTCACTTGTTCCTCAGGCCTATTAATTACCTGCGAAGTGCCCAGGCTGGGTTACCTGCACATGGTGCTTGCTAATGCTTCCCCTTTGACCGGGCCTGGATCCTCACGTGTCTCTGTGGGGACGAGCTCTAATTAATCCTCTGTTACTGTTGTAACGGTGCCGTCCTGAGGGAGAGCCAGGCTAAGCTCAGAAAAATTATTTCATTCTTCCATTGTAAACAACAGCTCATCTCAGGGGTGGAGGAGGGGCTCGGGGTTGAACGAGCTGGGCGAGATTGGTGGAAAGAGGGGATCAGAGAAGGATAAATAATTGACTGACACAGTCGTAGAGGTTCAGAAAGAAAGAGTGGAATATATAAAACTTTAGCAGTGGCTGAGAATAAGAATCATACAGATGTACATGTAAGTTTGACACTGATAGCCTATCTGGTCTGAAATGTCATATACTAATCAGCCACAACATTAAAATCAGTTTGGTACTGTGGCTAATATGCAGTTGGTCCTTTAAAAGAGCTCCAACTTACCAAAGTATAGACTCTAGAAGACCTATAAAGGCATCCAGATCCATAAATTGTGAGATGGACCTGCAGCAGACTGGGCTTCCAAATCATCCTACAGATGCTCAGATTGAGATTTGGAGGCCTCTGTCGGTATTGACCAATGTTGACCAGGAGAACCTCACTATCTTTTATGGCTTTTATCAAAGTGTCTCTGGTCTTCAATTGTCCCTATTTTTATCATTAAAACATCAGATCTGTGTTGTTTAAAACATTGTATATTTCTTATTTAAACAAAATTTTAAAAAGACGGCTCTTCAAATGTTATTTAATAAAGAAAATGGTACAGCTACATAGAATGATGAACAGTCAAAGGATAAAAGGTTATGTGTCATGGTGAAAGGGTTCTTTAGATTGACAGAAAACCTTTGAAAATAGTTCTATATAGCTACAAAAAGGGTTCTGAAACCATTACAATGTCAAGCTTGTAATAATAAAGGAACATTTTTGGTGGTATATAAAACAATTTTCAAAATATTTCTGTATAGAACAATCCTCATCAATCTAAAAAAAAAAAACGTTTAACATGTAAAGAGTCCTTTGGGTTCTTTGAGTGTTCATGGTTTTATACAGAACCATTTTCTTTACTAAATAACTCTTGAAGAACCATCTCCTTTAAGAGTGTAGACCAGTTGTTCATTTTCTGCTCAAAATGACAAGTTTAATGTTGGGAATTTGGTAAAAATGTTGTCAGTAGTTGAATAAAACAAGAACAACAACAACAAAACCCCCAAATTGAACTTAAAAATATACTGCATTTTACAAATAAACAACAAACAAAGATCTGGGAAATCATTGACTTTGGAAGCCAATATTGGTAAGTATTGAGTACTGTTGACCAGGACCACACTGCAAGCAAAAAACAAACATTCCTACTCTGTTGTTGTAAAGCTGTCAATGTGAAACAATGAGAAACAAAGTCAGACAAACAAAGACAAACAAAGCCTGAGAAACAACAAGAAACAAATTATAAAGAACTAAAGCCAGAGAAACAAGGATAAACAAAGCTTGAGAAACAATAAACAAAGCAATGAGAGACAAGAAACAAAACCAGAGCAACAATGAGAAACAAAGCCAGAGAAGCAATGAGACACAATGCCAGCGAAACAATGAGAAGCAAAGCCAGAGAAACAATGAGAAACAAAGCCAGAGAAGCAATGAGAAACAATCCCAGCAAAACAATGAGATAAAAAACCAGAGAAACAATGAGAAAAAAAGCTAGAGAAACAGTGAGAGACAAAAACAGAGAAATACTGAGAAACAAAACCAGAGAAACAACAAGAAACAAAACCGGAGAAACAATGAGAAACAAAGCCATAGAAGCAACGAGAAACAAAACCAGAGAAACAAAACTGGAGAAACAACAAAAGAAACAAAACCAGAGAAACAATGAGAAACAAAGCCAGAGAAACAATGAGAAACAAAGCCAAACAATGAGAATCAAAACCAGCGAAACAATAAGAAACAAAACCAGAGAAACAATGAGAAACAAAACCAGAGAAACAACAAAAAACAAAACCAAAGAAACAAGAAACAAAACCAGAGAAACAATGAGAAACAAAGCCATAGAAGCAACGAGAAACAAAACCAGAGAAACAAAACTGGAGAAACAACAAGAAACAAAACCAGAGAAACAATGACAAAGCCAGAGAAACAATGAAAAACAAAGCCAAACAATGAGAAATAAAACCAGAGAAACAAAAAGAAATAAAACCAGAGAAACAATGAGAAAAAAAACAGAGGAACAACAAAAAACAAAGCCAAAGAAACAAGAAACAAAACCAGAGAAGCAATGAGAAACAAAACCAGAGAAACCATGAGAAACAAAACCAGAGAAACCATGAGAAACAAAGCCAGACAAACAATGAGAAACAAAGTCAAAGAAACAATGAGAAACAAAGCCAAACAATGAGAAACAAAACCAGAGAAACAATAAGAAACAAAACCAGAGAAACAATGAGAAACGAAACCAGAGAAACAACAAAAAACAAAGCCAAAGAAACAAGAAACAAAACCAGAGAAACAATGAGAAACAAATCCAGAGAAGCACTGAGAAACAAAACCAGAGAAACAACTGGAAACAAAAATAGAGAAACCATGATAAACAAAGCCAGAGAAACAATGAGAAACAAAGCCAGAGAAACAATGAGAAACAAAACCAGAGAAACAATGAGAAAAAAGCCAGAGAAGCAGCGAG
Organism: Crenuchus spilurus; assembly: GCA_036984385.1. Taxonomy (NCBI): domain Eukaryota; kingdom Metazoa; phylum Chordata; class Actinopteri; order Characiformes; family Crenuchidae; genus Crenuchus; species Crenuchus spilurus. Next base: position 3,075 of record BRDA01074136.1, on the reverse strand, counting down.
AAACAAAACCAGTTAAACAAAACCAGAGAAACAATGACAAACAAAGCCAGAGAAACAGTGATAAACAAAACCAGAGAAACAATGAGAAACAAAACCAGAGAAACCATGAGACACAAAGCCAGAGAAACAATGAGAAACAAAACCAGAAAAACAATGAGAAACAAAACCAGAGAAACAACGAGACACAAAACCAGAGAACAACCAAAAACAAAATCCAAAGTAACAAGAAATAAAACCAGAGAAACCATGAGAAACAAAGCCAGAGAAACAAAACCAGAGAAACAATGACAAAGCCAGAGAAGTAACGAGAAACAAAAAAGACAGAACAACAAAAAACAAAAGCCAAAGAAACAACAAGAAGTAAAACAAGAGAAACAATGAGAAACAAAGTCAGAAAAGCAATGAGAAACAAAACCAGAGAAACAAAACTAGAGAAACAACAAGAAACAAAACCAGAGAAACAATAAGAAACAAAACCAGAGAAACAATGAGAAACAAAACCAGAGAAACAATGAGAAACAAAACCAGAGAAACAACAAAAAACAAAGCCAAAGAAACAAGAAACAAAACCAGAGAAACAATGAGAAAGAAATCCAGAGAAACAACGAGAAACAAAACCAGAGAAACAATGAGAAACAAAACAGAGAAACAATGAGAAATAAAACCAGAGAAACCATGAGAAACAAAGCCAGAGAAACAAAACCAGAGAAACAATAAGAAACAAAGCCAGAGAAGCAACGAGAAACAAAACCAGAGAACAACAAAAAACAAAAGCCAAAGAAACAACAAGAAATAAAACAAGAGTAACAATGAGAAACAAAGCCAGAGAAACAAAACTGGAGAAACAACAAGAAACAAAACCAGAGAAACAATAAGAAACAAAACCAGAGAAACAATGGGATACAAAACCAGAGGAACAACAAAAAACAAAGCCAAAGAAACAAGAAACAAAACCAGAGAAACAATGACAAGCAAATCCAGAGAAACTACGAGAAACAAAATCAGAGAAACAACTAGAAACAAAACCAGAGAAACAATGAGAAACAAAGCCATAGAAACAAAACCAGAGAAACAATGAGAAACAAAGCCAGAGAAGCAACAAGAAACAAAACCAGAGAACAACAAAAAACAAAAGCCAAAGAAACAACAAGAATAAAACAAGAGAAACAATGAGAAACAAAGCCAGAGAAACAAAACCAGAGAAACAACAAAAAACAAAGCCAAAGAAACAAGAAACAAAACCAGAGAAACAATGAGAAACAAAACCAGAGAACAACAAAAAACAAAACCAGAGAAACAACAAGAAACAAAACCGGAGAAGCAATGAGAAACAAAGCCATAGAAGCAATGAGAAACAAAACCAGACAAACAAAACTGGAGAAACAACAAGAAACAAAACCAGAGAAACAATGAGAAACAAAGCCAGAGAAACAATGAGAAACAAAGCCAAACAATGAGAAACTAAACCAGAGAAACAATGAGAAATGAAACCAGAGAAACAACAAAAAACAAAGCCAAAGAAACAAGAAACAAAACCAGAGAAACAATGAGAAACAAATCCAGAGAAGCAATGACAAACAAAACCAGAGAAACCATGAGAAACAAAACCAGAGAAACCTGGAGAAACAAAGCCAGAGAAACAATGAGAAACAAAGCCAGAGAAACAATGACAAACAAAGCCAGAGAAGCAATGAGAAACAATGCCAGCAAAACAATGAGAAAGAAAACCAGAGAAACAATGAGAAAAAAAGCTAGAGAAACAGTGACAGACAAAAACAGAGAAATACTGAGAAACAAAACCAGAGAAACAAAAAGAAACAAAACTGGAGAAGCAATGAGAAACAAAGCCATAGAAGCAACGAGAAACAAAACCAGAGAAACAAAACTTGAGAAACAACAAGAAACAAAACCAGAGAAACAATGAGAAACAAAGCCAGAGAAACAATGAGAAACAAAGCCGAACAATGAGAAACAAAACCAGAGAAACAATAAGAAACAAAACCAGAAAACAATGAAAAACAAAACCAGAGAAACAACAAAAAGCAAAACCAAAGAAACAAGAAACAAAACCGGAGAAACAATGAGAAACAAAGCAATAGAAGCAACGAGAAACAAAACCAGAGAAAGAAAACTGGAGAAACAACAAGAAACAAAACCAGAGAAACAATGACAAAGCCAGAGAAACAATGAAAAACAAAACCAAACAATGATAAAGAAAACCTGAGAAAAAATAAGAAACAAAACCAGAGAAACAATGAGAAAAAAACAGAGAAACAACAAAAAACAAAGCCAAAGAAACAAGAAACTAAACCAGAGAAACAATGACAAACAAATCCAGAGAAGCAATGAGAAACAAAACCAGAGAAACTATGAGAAACAAAACCAGAGAAACCATGAGAAACAAAGCCAGAGAAACAATGAGAAACAAAGCCAAAGAAACAATGAGAAACAAAGCCAAACTATGAGAAACAAAACCAGAGAAACAATAACAAACAAAACCAGAGAAACAATGAGAAATGAAACCAGAGAAACAACAAAAAACAAAGCCAAAGAAACAAGAAACAAAACCAGAGAAACAATGAGAAACAAATCCAGAGAAGCACTGAGAAACAAAACCAGATAAACAACTGGAAACAAAACTACAGAAATCATGACAAACAAAGCCAGAGAAACAATGAGAAACAAAGCCAGAGAAACAATGAGAAACAAAAACCAGAGAAACAATGTGAAAAAAGACAGAGAAGCAGCGAGAAACAAAACTAGTTTAACAAAACCAGAGAAACAATGAGAAACAAAGCCAGAGAAACAATGATAAACAAAGCCAGAGAAACAATGAGAAACAAAACCAGAAAAACAACGACAAACAAAACCAGAGAAACAACGAGAAACAAAACCAGAGAACAACAAAAAACAAAAGCCAAAGTAACAAGAAATAAAACCAGAGAAACTATGAGAAACAAAGCCAGAGAAACAAAACCACCGAAACAATGACAAACAAAGCCAGAAAAGTAACGAGAAACAAAAAAGAGAGAACAACAAAAAACAAAAGCCAAAGAAACAACAAGAAGTAAAACA
>BRDA01074135.1:0-14955 GCA_036984385.1 Crenuchus spilurus | reverse complement strand
GAGAGAGAGAGAGAGAGAGAGAGAGAGAGAGAGAGAGAGAGATGTTAAAAATGTGACTGAAATATTAACTGGTATCTTCTGATACTTTCACGTTAGTGTCACAAAAAGGTAAAGTCTGAGAGTCACATGCTGAGACTGACCTCTCTCTCTCTCTCTCTCTCTCTCTCTCTCTCTCTCTCTCTCTCTCTCTCGCTCTCTCTCTCTCTCTCTCTCTCTCTCCCTCCTGATACTGAAACACTTCTCCACTGTGAGAGGCTAATGCTCAGCGACAGGCCGGCCACGTTTGCAGCCAAAGATGTTGGCAAATTAGCGGTGTGGATGTAGCTGAGGGCCTCACGCAGACCATCTAAACGTGCTAAATGTGCTCAAATGGACTCACTCTCCACATAATGATGAAACCTGTAGGGAGAGAGGCTTAACGGCACGGCTATCACTCCATAAGAAAAGACACCAGTGTGTCTTAACCACATCAGTGACTATGATCTATGGGCAGCTACAGCCTCCATCACTTCTGTAACAAATCAACTCAGTTAATAAGTCAGTTTGGACTGTTTTCCCAGCAGCACATGGTCCATTTTTATCAATACTAGTAGGCCATAATCTGTCAGAAACCACATATTTACATTTATTTCAGAATAATGAATGCAACTGTAAAATTTAGACTTTCCTAAAACCTCTTTTCAGATGTGCTGATATATTGTGAAAAAAAACATACTTTTGAGCTCTGAACTGAATAAACAGATGTGTTGGCTACACATCGGTCATTACAGTTTTTAAACATTGTATGTGGTTTGGTAAAGATTAACAAATGTGAGTTGACGTGTTTTACTCATTCAGTGGTTCCTATATTGAATATTTATAAGAAAGGTATGAACATTCAAAGTAAGAGGTCTTTGTTCAGGTTTTGTTTGATGTGGGGTCTTTGCTGGTAGTACACCAATGGAATGTCCGGAATTACCATGTCATTATCATATGAATGATAGATTGCTTCATTTGGTGAAAAAAAATCCCAACTGTCTGACTTGCTCTGAAAAATGTGTCTCTGCTTATTTAAGTTCCTCTCACAAATATCTAACAAAATAGATTCAAGCTATATATATTTGAAAAACAGACCGCTTATCGTTTCTGGGGTGTGTTTAGTTTTGTTTCCAGGATAAAATCTCACAGTTATATAAGTGTTTTTGCGGAATTTTGTTTAGATGTCACCAACAGGAGCACCAACTCCAGCGGGATATACACTTAGAGTTTTAGTCACGTCAAGATCATGTATTACAGTAGCTCTGTCTACACAGAGAGTTTTAGTCAGGTCTAGATCCTGTATTACAGTAGCTCTGTCTACACAGAGAGTTTTAGTCAGGTCTAGATCCTGTATACAGTAGCTCTGTCTACACAGACAGTTTTAGTCAGGTCTAGATCCTGTATACAGTAGCTCTGTCTACACAGAGAGTTTTAGTCAGGTCTAGATCCTGTATTACAGTAGCTCTGTCTACACTAAGAGTTTTAGTCCAAACATTGAGTTAAATCTCTAGTAATTTTGCTCATAACTTACTCATAACTGTAGTGGACCCTAAAACAACTTAACTCACATTTTGATTCTGTCAAAATGCTGTAAATACACATAACATTTGTGAAAACGGAAACCCGGCCTATGAGAACAGTACGAACCAATCAAAGAACACTGAGTCCAGTGCTATAGACCCTGGCTATGTAGGCCTCCCCCACTACATGATCCAAACATGTTGAGTGTTCTCCTGGGCTGGCCTAAGACTCCTGTCTTAGGTCTTCTGTCTGTCTGGAGAAGAGGGAAGACAACATGAAAAGGTGAGAGTCTCTTGCCGCTCGGCAGGAAGGATCAGCGGTGGTCCTTGTGCGAGTGTGTTGGAAGGAGGTGGAGGAGGTGTGATCGCTGACAAGATGGCAGTCAAAGCAGCAGATCTCACCTATTAAAGCTGCAGATAGGGAGGATCAGTGTGTAATTGATATCATTGTCATAATGCTAATCAAATGAGAGCCTCAACCTCCTGTCCAATTATGTTTCTGAAATAATAAAAAAAAAAGAAATAAATATCATGTTTCACATGTGCACGACTTTCCGTTCGTCTTGTTAGAGGGTCTGAACAGCATGAAGTAGCCATTGTGAGAATGTAAGCATCTGTGGTGTGTGTAAATGCACGTAGAAATGCATATCGCAAAATCAAGCACTTGGCTGGAGTCCAGCACGAAGCTGCGAGAGCAGAAAAAAACATCAGATTTATTCATAGTCACGTGCAGGAGGAAATTACTACAGTATGAGCAGAACCTTTAATCAAGACTCATAATGGCCACGATGGTCAGTCCTGACAGTCTGCACAATGGCATGGCTTATCCTTAGAGAGGTGGACATTCTGCGATGGTCCGAGCCTGGAGATGCCTCTGTTGATGGGAACGCTAGCTCCAGGGGGCTGCTCTAATCTTTCCAGGCCATCCAATTAGCGTTTGTCCGATTAAAAGCTGCCCCCCATGTTTTTTTCGGGCGATCGCGCAGTCACCTGGGCCCGGCGGACAGCTGCGGATGATGAATTGTTCATTTGTTCTCGTCTCGCTGGGGAGGGCCCCCAGGCCATTACACACTGCAGCATATGCACCGCAATTTTAAGCAAGGGGCCAGCGCAAGCCCATCTCCGATTCAGATCAGAGCCAGGGCTGCTGATTTGATGTGCTGGGAGGGGTCAGGCAGGGTCAGCTCTGGAGGAGGAGCACTGCTGCTTGAGGCCACAGGGCCCACAGCCCACAACTCTAGCCTGGGAAAGACACTGACTTCCCCCCATCTTCCACCTCCAGCAACCCCGAAGCCCCCTCCTCACTGCAGCCGACCAGACCAAACACAGAAAAGGAGAGATAAGACCTGCAATTACTATAGATTACTATCACAGTGAGGTAGAAACATGAACTCTACATCAGGCCTTTTACCACACCAGTGCAGCCAGACAATCACAATTTAACTTTTATGCTCATATATATCCCCTGTCATACACCCCCTATTTCTTTAAAATTATTGAAATAAAATCGCATAAAAGTAGTGAGGTGGGAGGGCCGAGATGCAATACAAATAAGCAATATACATGTTATTTAATGTTCATATATTCATGCTGTAAACATGTATTTTAACAAATGTTGTGCCATGTGCATCTGATCCTGTATCAACTAAAGACAATATGTCATATGTAAATAAAATAATTATAATAAACACAAATCACTAAGAGAAAACCATTCTTGGATTATTTTATTAACATCATCAGCATGTCTATCAAAAGCAGAGTTAAACTCAGCTGTTCAAGGTTTTAAATGGCTCTATTTCATTTATTAACAGTTTGACAGCCCTAAATCATGGACTGGACTGGATTTAAGAAAAAGACCTGTAGCGCTAAAGACAGGCCTGCAGTCTGATATGACTAAATGCTCCAGGACGGATATTTATAATCCAAACCTGTGCTAAGTTTGAAAGCTCAGGTCTGTAGACAATTGAACTGAGGTGATTTTAAAATGAACCATGAAACATGCATAGACACCTGATCCTGCCTAACCTGTCCCCAGCTGGATTTAATGATGGCTGCTCATTGGTCGTTGATGCATGCACATGCTTTACTCATTAGCATAAATGGACATTACCTAAATAATTAATTAATTAAAAAAATAGAAAACCTTTTTTACCTTTTTAAAATGTATTATAACCAATGTATAAATGCAAATTACATAAATAAATAATGAATTAAATAACTACTTAAGTAAATAAAAAATAAACAGAAAACAATTTTACCTTTTTTACCTTTTTTATCCATTGCATAAATATACATTGCCTAAATAAATTATTAATTAAAAAACTAAATAATTTTACTAATGCATAAATACATATTACCTAATTAAATAATGAATTAAATAACTGACTAAATAAATAAAAATAATAATAGAAAAAGATTTGAAAGGTCATTATCTAAATAAATCATTAATTAAGCTTACATGAATTATATAAAAACAAATCAGGGAGATTTCAGTGTGTAGGGTGAAGGGGTAAATAAATTAGCTTGTGAAAAAAAAAATATTTTATTAGTTCTTCACAAAGACCAGAAAAGGACAATCATCAATCGTCAGTTTACAGTAATAAAACTATATATATTGAATATGATAGTAATAACATTTGTAAAAGTCTTTTTTTTCATGCATTATTTCTCTTTCATAAGGGTTATTAAGTAACGTCTATGTATGCTTTCATACTGAGATTGTAAACATATTTTTAATTCTTTTAATCTAATTTTTCCAAACAGTGAACCTTTACAGGTGTAATCATTATAAATTACATTCTCCAAGATTAAAAACTACAGTCTGCTGTTGTATCATAATCAGACTTATTTGGTCATTTGGACTTATTATTATTATTTTTTAAAGAAACAAAACCCTGCAGAATAGATATCTTTAACAAGACTGAATATGAACTACAGTAGCTCCACGTACTGAACCAAATGCTCTAGTAGGGAGGGAAGAGCTCAGATCACTCCCTACTAATACATTCAGAAATGGAGATTAACACTTTGCCCTGATCATGATTTGGTTTGAACTCATTTGTAGATAAATAATAAAATATTCAATCATATATATCTTACATGATATATCACACTGAAGAGGCTGTGTTCTCTTTCACTGGGGTGATAGCATTGCTTCACATTCAATCGTGCCACAGTTATACTGATGCTTTTGGTTTTTCAGGTCACAGTTATTTTTTATTCACCATAATATAAAGAAACCCCACTTTAATAAATGCATACACTGGGGTACTAATAAAATGTATTTAATCAAATATATTGATTATGTAAAGAGCTTAAATGTGAATTAGAAGTCAGCCTGGGTGTTAGATGACGTTAAGCAGCGAAAGCTCTTAGGTCTGCACACAGTTGTTAATGAAAAAGTGGGAGAGAGAGATAGAGAGAGAGAGAGAGAGAGAGAGAGAGAGAGAAAGAGAGAGAGACTAATGTGAGAAGGGTGAAATTTCCATGCTTGATCTGTTGAAGCGGTTGTCAAGAGGTTAAGGTGAAGGCCAATCTAGCTGGAGAGAAGCTTGGATTAAAGTCTTTGAGATATGGATCTGAGGCCTCTCTGGCTGAGTACTGGGCTTAAGTATCATATCCGTGGACAGACAGATCAATACTCTCCCTTTCTTTTCCTCCATCTTCAAGGAGATTTTTGGCAGTGCTTTCATGGGGTCCTCCTCTCTGCCCTAATGACATGGTGGGAGCAAGATCGTTTAGACTTTGCTTCGATCACATCGCATTTGATGGACTGCTGTAGAACTGTTCACTAGTTCTTCTCCAAAGAACACTTCACTTACAGTGCAGACGACAGATGAACTCCAATAATATTTGAATGTACTAAGAATCTGATCAAATACAGTCATACACTGAATCTGGACATGGTCCCAAGGATTCAATTTACATCAAATTTGCCTGCAGCTTATTTAGAATAAGTTTTCCAAAATATCTTGTCTTAAAATCACTTTTAGGGCTAATAGTTATTTGCCATCATCAACAAAACCATTGAGTAATTTTTAATGTATAAAATTAGAAGTTGGGTTGTTGATGTTACACAGAAGTTTTACTGTCACACAACATAAAATATAATTAGTACTGTGATCATTTAAAATACAGGTGGTTCCTTTTTATTTGTGCTATATGGGCTTCTAGTTAAAGGTGAACTTTGACTTGGTCCAGAATCCATTTATCTGTCTAAGGCCAAAAGTCTCCAATGCCGAAGTTCAAAGACATTGATATTCTTCCTGTCTATTTATTGTCCAGCTTTCACATCCATAAAGAACCACAGAGAAGAGCACAGTCACAAGTCTTCACTTGAGGACATGGTTTCAAGGGCTCAGTTTACTTCCAATTATCTTTTAGTGAAATTAAGCTGGCAAAAAACACTTTTGGCCAAATATTAATGAACTGCAAAATAAATAAATAAATACATTAATTAATTAATTAAAATCACTTTTAGTAGTTTTATTAGGATAATCATTTGCCATCGTCCACCAAAGCACTGAATAATTGGATTTAATTTATTTCTCACTCAGTTTATAAAAAAGTGAATATATGGCACTTTTTTGCTGTCACACAAGATACATTTACATATAATTAAAACGGACCATTTTTAAAATGCAGCGAATGGATAAATAGATCTTATGAACCTCTCTTCTTCTTCTTCTTCTTCTTCTTCTTCTTTAAGCAAATAAAAAAATTTCTTATGTTGTGACTATGCATGGTTCAATAAACACCATTTGTATCATCCAAATATTTATAAAAGTGTAGAAAGTAGTGGCTGAAAACCATGATCTCTGATGTGAGCCCATATCCTGATTTTAAATGAATGATTTTGCCTTATAATAAAAAGCATGTTTGCTTCATTACAGTCAACTTCCCAGTTTCAGTTGTGTTTATTTGTACCATAGAATATTTTTTATTTGAACTTATATATTATATGAATTTGATTAAATGTCTGGTTCTATATACACTCCTGATCAAAATCTTAAGACCGGTTAAAAAATTGCAAGAATTTGCATTTTGCACTATTGGATCTTATGAAGGTTCTAAGTAAAGCTTCACAATGCTAAAAGAATAAATCAGTGCAAGAAACAAAAAGTTTTAAGCAGCTATTTTTTTTAAACTGCATTTACACTTAAACATGATTTTTTTCAGCTGATCAAAAGTTTAAGACCATAACCTTTAAAAGCCAAAATCAGCACCAAAATTTGAATTCAATTTCTGTCAAGTATTTACACTGTCAAGACAAGGAAGGTGAAACTTTGAAAAAAGAATTCATGGATTCATCACAACAGGTCTGAGAGTAAACAGTAGAAATATCCTCAATCAGCCAAGAAAATTTTCAAAAGTATTCTAGGTCTGAAAGAAGTTGTATGAGGACAGAGCTTCATTGTTGGACAAAGTGTATTGAAAATCAGGAGATGATGTTGGAAAAATAATATGTTTATCTTTTCTGAAAACTGATTAAAATAAGTTCTACAACAAGAGTGTGGATCATACTTCTGTTGGGCTTAATTAAGCCAAAACTCTCAATTGTCCTATGGTGTAACTATCTGCCTGGTTCAATAAACTAAACTAGTTCATCAAATAAAAGTTCATAAAATACATCAGGTGCTACTTTAAGTGTCGGTGAACATTTGTAACATCCATTTATTTATTTACATTTGAAGATCTTATCAATTTCCTTCTTCCTTGATTGATCCAAGTAGACAAAAGCTGTCCACCACTTCAAGAAGGTTAGTGATCTTTCCAGTTATGACTCCTTACTTTAGTCTTCTTCATACTCTACTGAATGCCCATCTTTTCTCTCGGTTCTTTAATTGTCCTTATAAGGGCCTTCAGAGGTTCCTGGGTTTCAGCTGTGAGTGTCCTATTATCTGCATATCAATGGTTAGCAACACTGTTTTCTAGCATATAAAAAAACTGAAATGGTACCTTTGATCTCACCAGTAACTGCATTTGAATGTTCAAGAAAAAAAAAAGTTTTGATTTCTACAAACTTAAGAATTTATTTACTTTCCTCAACGTTTCTACAGTGATCTTCCTTCTACACTGCTTTTGGGAAACTCACATTTAATAGTCTTCAAAACCAATTTAGTCTCAAAGCTTCTGATGTCAAACTGAAGAAGTCATCTCCTGTGACATTTGGGAATGTCATAAGGCGTTTGATCACAGATTGAGACACAACATGAATCAAAACGATCGATTGCCCCTCTAAGTCCAACAAAGGGACACATCCCTGAACCAAAGAGGTTCATGACCCCCCATGGTTTTGCTGAAACCACTTTTCAAGCTCACTTTTCCTCAAGTCTTGTGATCTTGTCACAATGCTGGTTGTTGCTTCTTCAACAAGCCTGAAAAAAACACTGTGGCGTTCAGAGTACACGTGCTGCGATTTATGCTCCTTGTGTCTGAAATGTCTTGAATACATCCAAAGCAGCCTTTAAGGAGACCATAACAGAGCTGTGAATCTGAACATTGCTCATGAAAACTTTCAGTCTGGTGAGGCCAAAATAACTGTGAACGTAAGCCGACATACAACAGCTATAACAGTCACAGCCTGTTTAGAAGCATTTCCACGTCATTTTAAGAGCCAAATGGAACACACTCAGAATGACTGGCAGCCGTACAATGATGGACTACACTGCAGACCTCAGTAACACTCAACATTGCAAACTGTTTATGGTGATTTTGGTTCATTCATTCAGAGTCACATAGAGACAGAAGAGAAGAGAAGAGAAGAGAAGAGAAGAGAAGAGAAGAGAAGAGAAGAGAAGAGAGAAATGGAACAGTTAAGTAGAAACAGAAAAGAAGAGAAGAAACAGGAGAGACAGGCAGAGAGGGACACCAAAAAATGATATAATAATAATAATAATAATAATTATTATTATTATTATTGTTATTATTATTTCAACACTTTTCCTTTAATTTTTAATCATGTTTGTTGTTTTGTTATGATTATAATTATCATCTTTACTATTATTAATGTTAATTACTGTTGCCAATTAGTGTTAATGTATAGCAATCTGTGTTAAGCTTTAGATTTTATACTTTGGCAACATTGTTAATAAAGTTACCATGTGTTAGAGAGAGAGAGAGAGAGAGAGAGAGAGAGAGAGAGAGAGAGAGAGATGTGGATCTGAAACCTCCCACAAAGTCTCTTTCATTGTGTGATCTTGTGGGTCACCATTCAAATTCAATTTCATGCTCCAAGTCAAAAGATGCTGCTTGGCAGCCAGTCCAGAAGACAGAGGGATGTGAGGATGAGAAAAAGAGAGAGAGAGAGAGATCAGGCTGATAAAATATAGACTCCGACTCCCTCCTCACACTGACCTAATTGGAACCAAATGGCCTCCTTGGCGAAAATGCTGAGAAACAATAAATGTCTTTTTCTTGGCCACTTCTGTTTACTTAGAAAGCAATTTAAAGTTTCTAATTAATCAACACCAAGCATATGATGTCACTTGAGATGCATTCTGCTCTAACCAAATCAGAGCTCACAACAGCTGCTTTAAATAGACACAATTAGGGAGGGACCTCTCTGCCATAGTGTATCACAATGCTTTCATTAGTTTGCCATTTTGAATTTCCAGCGACGGCTGCCAAGAGATTATTGCTGACACATTCCTGAAAATGGTAAAAGATGCATAGGGCTTCTTTACTGCTTTGCCATTACCCATCCTGGCATGTCTGACACATGCACACGGCCAGAAATTAAGTCTGTCCCAGTGTCTGAGAGCACAAGAGAGAGAGAGAGAGAGAGAGAGAGAGAGAGAGAGAGAGATACTGAGCCTGACATGTGAGAGAGGAAAGTGGAAAATGTTTCTTCTGACCTTGCCAATGGCCTCACCAGACAGTACGATGAAACTCAAAAAGGCATCAAAGGCCGCCCGTGTGGCCAAGTGCATGATTTCCAACCTGTATATATCCCCGTGCTCAAAGGGAGACTATAGTCCAATGATGTTATGATCCTGGCTCTTATTGGACATGTTGTTTTTGGTCTTGTTGTTCTTGTCTCCAGTCCAGTCACGCTAGTCTTTGTGCTTGGCTTCACATAAGACGCTGTAATTAGCATTAGTAACCGATGACTCTACAAACAAAGATCTGAAGTCTCTGGATGGTCTTCACTCTGCTTCTTTATGGACGTGAAAGCTGGACAATAAAACGCAGGACATGAAGTACACTGATGTCTTAACTTTGGTTGATTTCTCAAAGTCCCAACCAATCAATCCACACCTGGACGTCCAGATAACCCAGCTGAAGTTCTCTCATTTTGGACACATTATTAGAACCAGTTCCTTGGAAACATTCACTAGAAGAGGCCAATTAGCAACAAAACTCTTTTGGCTCCAATAAAATATTAAAAAAAAACTTGTAAATGGCCGGTTCTTTAAACGAGTACTTTCTTTGAGAACATTTCAAGGATTTACACTTGAAATAAAAGTTTAAAGCAACCTGTAACACCTGTAAGAACTTTTCTAAATCTTAAAACCCTTTGACATCCTGCTCAACCATTTGGTAGAGCACATTTGAGTCACTATATCTCATTGAAGGAGGTGTTGAACTTAATACAATCTTATTGTGCCATCCCTACCAATCGGTAGAGGTATAGTAAGCTAAAAAAAAAAATTAAAAAAACTCCACTAGAGGTCAGAAATGCAATTTTTTTTGTCTGAATGTAAACCAGCAGCTTCATAGCAAAACCACAAAGAATAAAGTGGCTCAAAAAAATATTTGTGCAGCCATTTGTTAGATTAGATTAGAATCAGCATTTTGCACACAATGGGATTTGACCTCTGCATTAAACATCAGTGCAATGAAACACATACACTGGTGAACACACTTGTCTTTGAGAACATGTGCCCAAAGCGATGGGCAGCCCTATCCAAAGTGCTCGATTAGCAGATGTCTTCCTCAAGGGCACTTCAGTCATGACCTGCGCAGGGATTGAACTGTCAACCTTCCACTCACAAGACCAGATCCCTAAACAACAGACCATGACTACCTCCAGAGTGAACATGGATGGATACAATCAGATGACTCAAAAAGACTCATTAAAAAGCATGAAGACCTAAACAGAAGACATGATGCTCAGAAGCACTGGAGCTAGAATCCAGTTAATGGCATTTAATTAGATAATAAATAATTAAAAATTGAAGGGCTCTTTGTTATATCTTTATGACGACCTGCAATGTCGTTAAAACACCAGACATTGACTAATTTACCAGTTTTGATTTTGCCAAATTAGTGGAGCATTTAATCCTGTCGATGCTTTAAACTGAGACCTCAAGCATAGGTAACATTGTGAGTGATAAAGGAATGCAATTGTATTAAGAACACTCAAAGATGATCCACATTTCCCCACTTAAATCAGCGAGTGTTATTAGCAGCTCAAGAGGTAAGGTTAATAAAAAGCTTGATGAAAGTCTGAAAAGGCTCCCAGAAATAAAACAGCTCTTAGAAGGGAGTGCACAGCTAGAATCCACTTTAAGTTCTCTTTAAAACCAATTGAACACTGTTCCCAATAAAAAAAGGAAAGCATTAAACTGGGCTATAATTATGTTTTCACATAAGGGGCTCCACCCTGTGATGTGGTATTTTAATATAAAAGAAACAAAGTAAAAAGATATTACAACAGTTGCTTTAGTGCATACTGTCCATCGTTTTTTCTTTTTTTTCTTTCATTTTAAGAAGCTGCTATTAGCTGTTATCCTGAGAGTCTAGTTGTAAAAAGACACTTACTTACAGATATTTAATTGTGTATAAGTTTATATAAGCAATAATATATTTTATTCATGAGCACTTCTTCAGACTTGAATTATAATAACTTAATCATTCATGTAAAAGTTCATTTTTGTTCATAATCTAATTCAAAAAGCTAAACTGTCATATGTGTATACTCATTACATGTAAAGACCTGTATATGATTTATAGCTCATGAAAATCTGAAATAATCTCAAATGATTTGAATATGTGTGAGTTTGAGTAAATATTTATTCAGACTGTATAAATACTGTGTATCTCTCAGAGCTACAGCTGCCACATTCGTAATATCAACACTCCTGAACCAGAGACAACAGCAGAACTGTCTTACCTCAACTAAGGAGAACAAGGTTCTCTTTTCAGATGAAGGTTTTGTATTTCATTTGTAAAACAAGCTCCTAGAGTCTGGAGGAAGAGTAGAGAATCCAAGGTGTCTGAAGTCCAGTGTGCAGTTTCTGTGATGGTTTGATGTGTCATATCATCTGCTGGTGTTGGTCCACTGTGTTTAGTCCAACTTCAATACAGCATCTACCATGCTTCCATCTGCTAATAAGCTTTATGGAGATGCTTGATTTCTTTTCAAACAGCTGCCCACAGTGCTAAAAACTACTGACTATCATATTACTGTGGCCATCAACTCAAGAGCTATAAGCCATACTAATCATCATTAAAACAAAAAAAAAGGCTTATATCACTTTGTGTGATGAACATGAAATATTTGAGATTACCTTTTTAAATTCAATCAATGGGCCCCGAGTGGCTGGCAGAGGTGTCTGCCAGGTCATCCATCAGAACTGGGAATCCTGCGCTTTCCTCTGAGGGTGTTGGCCAGCAGTGATGTATCTGTAGCAGTTGGAAAAGAGGCGGAGCTTGACATCACATGCATTGGAGAAGGCCTGTGTTAGCCTGCACCTTCCTAGAGTCAGGGACATTACACGTGGCAGGGAGAGTCAACAAATGGGCAAGTTGATTGGCTACTAATACACTGGGGAGAAAATCAGGTCAAAATAAATAAACAAAAATAAATTGATTAATTGAGTAAAAATCATGAACACAAATGAACTATTTTTGTTAAATATTATATTTATTAATAATAGTTAATTGAAGGATCCCAGTTATCTTTACCCTCAACATTTTCTGCAACCTCACTTCTTATACATACACAGTAAATCTGCCAGTGTTAAATCAACACTATTAGAGTAAAATTGACACTGAGAGTGCTACATTTTGACACCCTCAGTGTTAATTTAACTCTATTAGTGTTGATTTAACACTGGCAGATTTACTGTGTACATGTAAAAAAAATATATATTCTTCAAGCGGGGCCCCGATTGGCTCAGCGGGCAAAGACGCTACCACTATGACCCGAGGATTGCGAGTTCGAATCCAGGTCATGCTGTTTGCCATCAACAGCCGGGGCCCAAGGAAGCAAAAAATTGGCAGTGCTCTCTCTAGGTGGGTAGATGGCGCTCTCTCTCTCTCTCCTTATCACTTTCACATTGCAATGTCCGCTGGCTCAGGCGTCTACTGATTGGTCCAATCGGAGCTGGGGACCCTATGTGCCTTCCTCTGAGTGCGTTAGGCTCTCCAGTGATGGTGTATCAGCGGTGGTTCGAAAAGAGGCAGTGGCTGCATCACACGCTTGTGCTGCTTGCACCCTCCTAGAGTCAGGGACATTGCAAAGTGATGGGGAGAGGCCTAACAGAGGGGATGGGTTAATTGGCTACCACTACATTGGGAAGGGGATAAAAATGGCAAAAAATACCTAGAAATAAATTATTTTAAAAAATTATTCTTCAAGGGTAAAATGGTTCTATAAAGAACCTTGAACACTCAAAGAACACTTATCATGGATAATGTTAAAATAGTCCTTCAGATTGATGATAAAAGTGTTATAGATGGTTCTATATAAAACCTTTTAAAAATTGTTCTATATAACCCCCAAAAGGGTTCTACTGTAACAATGTTAAGCTAGAGGAATCCTTTTTGATGCTCTATAGAACCATTTTCAAAAGACTTCTATATAGAACCATCTATAGCACATTCCTCATCAATCTGAAGAACCCCTTCACCATGTAAAGAACCCTGGGTTCATTGAGTGTTCATGGTTACATATAGAACCATTTTATTTACTAAATAACCCTTGAATAACCATCTCTTTTAAAAGTGTAGTCCACTCATCAAATCCTGAACACACAACTCATTGAGACTATTCCTCCACACAAGAGAAAGAAGATCATTTTGTAGTTTAAAATATCTTCGTCTTGCTGCAACAGTCAAAATTGGGCTTCTTCTTCTAGGAAGCCAATGCTGGGTCATGGATGGATCTTCTAACACAGCAGTGATTCAAAGAACACCCCAAAATCCACATGAAAATGGCCCACTGACCACTGACTTAAGCTTTTGTAGTAGTCACACCAGTCCTCTGTTCTGAGTTGTACTAGAGAGTCTACAAGCCTTGACAGAGTCTTAAGTATCTGGGTTGATTTAAATTTTCTTCCTTATATTTGTCTTCTCATTTTATTTATCCTCATGTTTATACATCAGTGAAAGAGATTACGAGTGAGACTCTAAAATTAAATTAAACTCACAATTTTATCTTACTTTTTATATTACACTCACTTATTATTGTTCTGTTATGAGAAGTCCAAACTCAAATTTAAGACATCTTGTTTGTTTACTTTGATACCACTTTTATGAATCTGGTCTTCATAACATATTGCTTTATAACTGCATTATAAGATTTTGAAAGCTTTCATAATGCCTTATATTACACATCTATTTAAATGTACATAAATGTTTATAATCTCACATATAAAATGAAATAAAATTAAGAGGACCAGTAACAAGATAGACAGATATAACCAGAGGAACTATGAACAAGTCAACAGAAGACATGATGTTTAGTCTTATATATGGTCAACAGGAGTTGGAATTGACTTGACAATACTTAACAACAACAACACTTACTACTACTGCTGCTATTACTACTACTACTGTTACTATTACTACAATTACTAATGCTACTATTAGTACTACTACTATGACTACCACCATTGCAACTACTACTACTACTACTACTACTACTACTACTACTACTACTACTTTTACTATTAGTACTACTACTGTTACTACTACTGCTACCATTATTACTACTACTGCTATTATTACTATTAATACTACTCTTACTACTGCTAATACTATTATTACTACTACTACTACTACTACTACTACTACTACTACCAAGGCCGTCGACAGGGGGGGACAACCGGGTCTGTTGTCCCGGTCCTCAGGCTCAGGGGGGCCCATAAAAGAGAAAATTTATTTTGTATTATAATTATATTATTTTTAATATATATATTTTTTGTTTGATTAATATAAAATTTAGGCCTTTAAATCAGCTCAATAACTAAAAAATATTTATTTTTTGCTTATCTTTATTTTTTTTCTTTAACTGCTTACCCCTCCAGAAAATTGGTTTGATCCTGAATTATGGCGGGCGCACAGTAGCGGGAATTTTATATTTCTGTTCCAATGTGATCTAGATTCGTGACAGATAAAAATGGCTAGTAGGCACAAATCTGGAGCACAGAAAAGAAAAGACAAAAGGAAGAGAGATGAAACTCATAGA